>JAWZTD010013910.1:0-23064 GCA_035221335.1 Echites panduratus | reverse complement strand
TGGGAGATGGATGGACAGATAGTAGACAAAGGCCATTGATTAATTTTTTAGTTTACTGTTCAAAGGGGACTTCATTTGTCAAATCTATTGATGCTTCTGATATTTACACAAGTGCTAAAAATGTGTAATCTATTTGTTGAGCTTGTAGAATTTATTGGTCATCGAAATGTTGTTCATCTGGTTACAGATAATGGAGTAAATCTAGATTTAATTGATAAGACTCAGGATCTTAGTGGTCACAATTGATGATTGAACTAAGGGTATTTCGAGATCGTGATATGGGTTTCTCTCGTCCAAATGCCCTTGTTAGTAGTAAAGCTACTAGACCTGGTATGCTTTCTTCTTCCTTTTTCATTATAATTATTTTTATTTTAAAGAATTAACTATATTTTCATTTATTGGATGAATAGTAGAGATTATTTGGTTATGATGTACTGAACTTGTAAAAATTGGCAATACAAATTCTTTGCCAAACTGCTTCTTCTTCTTAATGTGAGCGAAATTGGAGTGTATTGGAAAGCATTCACACTAAGAAAAGAAATAGATTGGAGAATCAAAGGTTGAATGATCTTGTTTATGTTCACTATAATTTGCATTTGAAAAATAGGTAAGCAAGTGATAATTTTGTATTATATTTAATACTACATGTTTGTAAGTTCTATTATGATTTATGATCATGTTTATTTTATTTCATATGTTAGATTGGAGACTTCCAAAAAACCTTATGATCCACTTGATTATGAATCGATTGACAAAACGGAATTGTGGATTGTGGAGAAAGAAGATGAAGTTGGAGAGTTTGATTATGATGAGATTGAAAATATGCTTGAAGAAGAGTGTCTTGAAGATATTGAAGCAAGTAATGAAGATAAATCCAAAGGTTCTTTTACTTTTTCAAAACTTTTGTTAAATATAATACTTCTACTTTGTAAGATTTGATTAAACTTTGTTTTTTTTTTTTTAAAGATGACGAGGATGTCGTTCATTTGTAAGTCGAAGAAGGAGATGATGATATTGAGGATTTGTGAATGAATTTGAATTGTATTTATTTGTGGAGATTATTTTGGTTATTTTGGAGTGATTATGTTGAACACTTTATAATGGATGATTGTATTTGATTTGATGTTTTAGGTTGATTTTATGACTTGTGAAAATTTATATTTGGATATTTTATTATGGATGATTGAATTAGATTTAAACATTTAAGATTATAGTTGTGATTTTTAATGTTTAATAGGTGGCTTTTTGTAATTATTTAGCATATTGTTTATTTGTTGAATAATATTTATTGCTCATGTTATATATATGTTGTGTTTCTTAAGATAATAATATAGATAATTTTATATAAAATATTTTTTAATTGAAAAATTCACAAACCCCGATCCAACCTTAATCCCTGTATCCATCCGATTCAATATAAAGGTATAAATGAGATGAGACTATTCGTCTCGGTCAAAGGTCGAATTTGGCTCGTCTTACACTAGTACGAGTTCGGCTTGGGCTCGGCTCTTCTATTAAATGAGCCGAGCCGAGCCAATATATATTCCTTTATTTAGACTAGCGAGCTTTTAATATATATAATAACAATTTATTTATATATTATATAATATATTTTTTTATTATACAATTTTTTTAAAAAAAATATAATATATAACTTTTTTTTCAAACTTAAAAGAGTTTAAAAGAGTCGAGCCCGAACCTTCCTAATGTGTTACGAGTTGAGCTCGAACTTGTCCTTTTAGGCTCTTGAGGGCTCAAGCTCGAATCTGAACTTTAAAAAATCTAAACGAGCTAAGCTCAAGCCGAGCCCGAATAACTCTACTCGACTCATTTACAACCTTAATTCAATGTACGGTCCAATTTTGAAAACATTGGAAAAAACCGTTCTCCATTCTACCACTAACTGCCGCTACAAAACTACAATCCTTAAAGCTAAAGCTCTTCTCTTCTTACTTTTAACTTTAGGTCTTGTAGATCTATTTTCCTTAATTTTCCCCCTTTTTTTCTTCTTTTACCTAGTCTGTTCCCGGTCACCTCTCGTCACCACAACCTATGACTGAGAAGTCATCACATTCGTGAGAGCTCTCTATAGGGTAGCCGCATAGCGAGCATCCCTTGCTTTCATGCCTCTGAAGGGCCAAGATCCGGAAGTATCGCGCAACCCGCCTCCCATATAATCGTTTCCTATCTCGCAACCCTCCAATCATGTAACCCAAGTTATCCCGCAACCTGCTCCGCCATCCTCCATCTGGAGGGTTACTTGGACCGTATTCTAAGCAAGTTCAAGTACATCTTGAACTGACTGATGTGACCAACATTAAATGCATGTCAAATTGGGGGCTAAGGACACAAAGCTCCATGACCGGCGCCCCCCTTCCATATCCGGTAAATCTGGGACCTCAAGCACTCAAAGTACGGCCTAAGGACTGTGGATGGCATGATTGCCATTCTGTACTAACCACTTGCATTTGCTTATTAATGGAAATGCCACTGATACTTTGGTATAAATAGATCATCGTCAGCCTCATGAAAGGTAACGGATTCTTCCTACATTACACTCCATACAGATTACTTAACAGAATACTGACTTTAGCATCGGAGTGATCCCAGGAGAAAATCTCCATCCTTGCACAGGTCATCACCCCTCTCCTAAACGGGTACGCTTCAAGAACGAAAGGACTCCAAAGGATATTTGCATGATCAGATTGGTTCCGTTACCGGGAATCACTTCAACGTGATCCCTGAAGAAAACAACACTTATTACTCTGCATCTATGGCACCGCATCCTTCGGAATGATCAAAAAGATCCGGAAAAGGAAAGGAAGTAATGCAAGAAAGATCACTACAGTCATTCCTTTCTGTAGATGATGACCAACCAGAGATTGTCCCTAGGGACGAACCCATCACTTCGACTGTAGTACAAAGACGGGAGCACAATTTCCCGACCAGAGTTTTAGCTAGGCAGAGACTCGGGCCCTCGGGAGCCAACACCTCCGGAGCCAAAGACCTCAGAAGAAAACTTAACTTCAACAGGGGGCTCACAGTAGGACACCCCCCTGAAGATTCTTCCAGAATGCAAAGGCTTGAAGAAGAATTGCAGGTATCCCAGGAAAAGAACAAAATGATGATAGAATGGGCAAGGTTAAGTCAAAGAATGGCCGCCATTGGCCACACCTTACCACCACCAGTACCAATGCTAACACAGTCGGAACATCCCTCAAAAGACCTTCTCTTTAGGGTAAATGTTCAACTAGAAAGTCACCACTCACGGGGCAAAATCAGTAACAGAAAAGAGGCATCTAGGCCCCGAGTTACTGAAGCTCAGGAAAGCAGGATACCTCCCAAAAGCTAATAAAAGCCAAACGGGTGAATCCAGAAATCCGACCAGATGCGACAAAAGAAAGAGAGATCAGGGACATTCCCACGTCTCGCGAACAAAAAGGGGAGCCACACCCGAGAGGAGGAGGCCAAGGGATCCGTCTAGATCTCCCAGGAAAGGGCCAATCACCAAGTCTCCCTTTGCTAAGTGGATCAGGAACGCACCCCCCAATAACGAATTCAAATTGCCATCCCTGCCATTATATACTGGCAAGGGAAGGGCTCAGGACCACTTATGCCAATATGAACACGCAATGGGAGTCCTTACCAATGACGAGGCTGTAAAGTGCAGCTTTTGCTAGCACACTGGGCGATAAAGCGACCGCATGGTTCCCCAACTTAAAATCGGAGTCCATTAGTGGTTGGTCTGCCTTGGAAAAAGAATTTTGGCCAGGTTTGGGATAGCAGAAGCCTTAACCAAAAACCATGGTGACCTTTTCAATATCAGACAATATCCAAGAGAAAGTTTGGAGAGCTATATTGAGAAGTTTAAAAAAGTATACGACGATATCGACGGAGTAAGCATAGAGGTCGTTCTCCATTAATTCATCCATGGTACCGCATGTACCTGCAAACAGAATTTCACATCAGGCCGCTGAAAACCATCGCCGAGATGTTCGAAGCAGCGAAGAAATTGGCGGTTTCCCAACAGGCTGGATCCCACCACTTGGGTGACAAGAAGCCTAATTCGCCTAGAAAGGATTCCCGAGAGGGAAAAAACAGAATCAGGCGAACTGAAACCTTCACTACTTTGAACACTCCAAGAGAAGAGTTGATATCCTTGCTCAATTATAAATTTGGAGTGGAAGATCCTAGACCCCTTAATCCCGAAAATTGAGATAGGAGGGACCTAGGGAAATATTGTTCTTTCCATCGAGATCACGGCCATGCAACCGAGCAGTGCATACAACTAAAGAGGGCTATCGAAAGGTTACTAAAAAGAGGTCACTTGCAAGAATATAAGGCCGACACCCCACGGGGAGGGGATCGAGCTGGCCCATCAAGAGAAGGTCAGACTATCAATATGATAATTGAGCCAATCCCCTCCAACACCCAGCTCCTAAGGCAAATCCACTCGCTGACCAGATATACTCACTAGCAGAAGTAGTTGGGGAAGAGGAGGAGATATCCTTCAAGAAAGGGGAGTTAGCCCCTACGTTGACCGCGAGATCCCACCCACTTAATATCGAAGCCTCACTCGAAATCGGCGGGATGGCTCCATAGAGGGTGAAAAGAATTCTGGTGGACACGGGGGCTAGTAGAGACATTCTTTACTATTCTTGCTTTAAATAGATAATGATCCCTGATGCCTACCTTACCCTATACAACGGAGTATTAGAGGGGTTCACCAACCATAGGATACAGGTCAAGGGGAGCATCAGAATTCATGTCCAGCTGGGAGACAGCCACAGTAATCGAATCGAAACGGTAAATTTCCTTGTGCTTGATTTAAAATCTTCATACAATGCTATCCTGGGAGTAACCTCTCAGGTAGCCTTCAAAATGGTTTTGTCCATCCCGCACCAAAGGGTGAAGATCCCACAAGAGGGATGAACCATAACCATTGTAAGCCGCCCCGAGGACGCCTTGCGACATCAACTCGCATTCAGAAAAAGAAAACGAGATTCAGATGCATTTTCTACCCCACCTATATTGGTTATTGTTGAGGGAACCAGGGGTTTTTCAAAAGAAAAAGATGAGTATGAAGAGGTGGAGATGAATCCAGCATACCCTGGCCAAAAAGTAAAAATTGGGGCCTCAATGGAGGTAAAGGAGAAGCAATCTTTAATAAGGTTTCTCCAAAAATACAAGGACACTTTCGCCTGGGAGGTCAACCAAATGCCCGGGATAGACGAGGAGGTCATCGCTCACCATCTCAACATCAGCGCAACTTTCGAACCCATCCAGCAGAAGCCCAGGAAGTTTAGCCTTGAAAAGGAGACTGCTATAAAGGAGGAAGTTGCCAAATTACTTTCTACGAGATTCATCCAAGAAGTAAAGTATCCGACATGGTTAGCGAACGTAGTAATGGTGAAGAAAGCCACTGGCAAATAGAGGATGTGCGTGGACTTCACTGACCTGAACAAAGCATGTCCTAAAGATTACTACCCGTTACCATGGATAGATTCCTTCGTGGATTCAAAGGCTGGTTACGGAACGTTCAATTTTTTGGACGCTTTCTCCAGCTATCACCAGGTCAAACTGTTAAGAGAAGATTAGATCCACACTTCATTCCTTGCTGGTGGGGCAAAGTATTGTTATAACGTTATGCTGTTTGGACTAAAGAATGTAGAGGTGACATATTAGAGAATGGTGAATCTGGTATTGAAATCTCAAATTGGTCGGAACATGGAAGTTTATATTGATGACATGGTTATCAAAACCAGGCAAGGAGAAGATCACCTGAAAGACCTGAAGGAAACTTTTGATAACTTGAATAAATTCAACATGAAGCTAAATCCTACCAAATGCACCTTTGGGGTAGAATCTGGCAAATTCTTGGGATTTATGGTCACCCAACGATGAATTGAAGCTAACCCCGAGAAAATCTAGGCCATCATCAACATGAAAGAACCAAAATGCTCGAAGGATGTGCAAAGGATAACTGGGTGCATAGCAGCATTGGGGAGATTCATATCTCGATCGGCTGAGAAATGTCTCCCATTCTTGCCCACTCAGGAAGACCAAGAATTACTTCTTTTTCAAATTCCTCAAAGATTATCTATCACAATTGCCCTTGCTCGCGAGTCCTAGTATAGGTGAAATTCTATAACTCTACATCGGCCTCCGACTTAGCTGTGGCCGCGGTGTTACTCAAAGAGAAAAATGGGAAACAATTGCCCATTTACTTTGTAAGTAAAGTCCTTTAAGGGGCCGAAATTCAGTACCTCAATACAGAAAAATTAGCTTATGCTTTGGTGATCGCTTCTAGAAAACTTAGAGCCTATTTTGATTACCATACAATAAATGTTTACACCAATGCTCCTTTAAAGTAGGTCTTCCATAAGACAGGCACATCCGGCAGAATGTTAAAATGGGCCATAGAGCTCAGTGCTTTTGACATACACTTTATTCCAAGAAAATCAATCAAAAGGCAAGCCTTGGTGGATTTCGTCGTCGAGACCTCTACCAGCTATGAGAGTCAAGATCTCAAAAAAGTTGAAAATTTCAAAGAGAAAAAACAGGCCCCTAACGCATGGATATTATCCGTAGATGGAGCTATGAATAATGAGGGAAATGGTGCAGGTATTGTCTTGTTATCACCTGACGAGACAATAAAGTTGGAAAAGGGATGCAGATTCCGTTTCACTGGAACCAACAACAACTTGGAATATGAAGCTCTGCTAGAAGGAATGACTTGGGCAAAGAAGTTAGGAATCTGAAAAATAAGGGTAGAAAATGACTCTCAAGTAGTGGTAAATCAGGTTAACGGAGAATTCCAGGCAAATGACGAGATCCTGGAATTTGAGTATTTTGAGCTTATCAAGACACCAAGGGGCTATAATCAGCGAGCTGACTATATCTCTAAACTCACAACTACTTCCCGCGGAATTGCTGAGGGAATCGAGATAGAAGAGAAACACGGGCCAAGCATCCCGCCATGTGACCTGGCTCAGATCACGGAAAGCTCGACCAATGATACACCCACAAGTTGGGTACCAGAAATGGAAGATTTCATGGAAAAGGGATACCTTCCGGCAAAACCAGAAGATGCATTAGCACTAAAAAAGAGAGCGGTGAGATACACCATAACAGGCGGAATACTTTACAGACGCTCTTTCTCAAAGCCACTACTGCGATTCGTCCCCCCACAATTAACTGCCCCGTTGATCGAAGAAGTACACGACGGGGTGTGCGGTGGCCATCCAGGGGCTAGGTCTATGGCTGACAGAATTATAAATTTAGGGTACTACTAGCCTTCCTTGAGACGAGATGTCGAAAAGTATACCCGAAAATGCTAGAAGTGTCAGAAGTTTGGAAGTATATCCAAACTACCTTCAATCTAGCAAACTCCAGTGATCTTGTCATGGCCGTTTGACATGTGGGGAATGGAACTAATGGGTCCTTTCCTTAAAGCAAGTGGAGGAAGAAGATTCCTAGTTGTAGCAGTCGATTATTTTTCAAAATGGATAGAGGCTAAAGCCTTTGTACACCCCACCGAAGAGAATGTATTGAATTTCTTCCATGACCAAATATTGTGTAGATATGGGATACCAAGAGCAGTCGTGATAGATCACGGCACCCGGTTCTCATCCAGATTCACCACTGAATGAGAGAGACTTAAAATTAAACATTGGAAATCTTCGGTAGCTCACCAGCAAGGAAATGGCCAAGCTGAAGCTGCGAACAAACTGATAATCACCTCTCTCAAAAAGAACCTGGAAGGAAAAGAGGGCAAATGGGTAGATAAACTCCATCCCGTTCTCTGGTCCATCCGTACCTCGCCGCGAGGGTCACTCGGAGAAAGCCCTTTCTCGCTTGTCTATGGAGGGGAAGCAATAGCACCCGCGGAAGTGGCACTTCCGACATACCGGATTGCCAACTTCAACATGGAAGAAAATAAACGGATAAGAGAGAAGGACTTGGATCTACTTGAAGAAAGGAGGATACAAGGAAGAGTACAGATGGAACTACAAAAGGAAAGGACCAAGAAGTACCATGATCAAAGAATTAAAGCGAGGAAACTACAGATCGGCGATTGGGTACTTAGAAAAATTGAGGCAACAGGACAGAGAGCGGACAGGGGAAAGCTCGCCCCAAACTGGGAAGGGCTATACAAACTAGTTGGGGAGCGACATGAAGGGACTTTCCTCCTAGAAAAGCCCGATGGGAAAATGTTACCCAACCCTTGACATTCTGATCATTTGAAGAAATACTATGTATAATTTTTATCTCAAACATTGTTTTGACAAAACTTTGCCCACAATTCCTTGAGGGGTATATCTCTCCATTTCGTATTAAGGTTTATTTTATTAAGACCAAGAAAGTTAGCCGCAACTGTTAAAAAGTCCTTATTTTACCAAGTGCTTATAGACCGGTCAGCTACCTTATTAAAATTTTTCAGATCTCGCGAACATTCAATGTTACGAACAATTGGAACAAATTCGTCACGAGATATTCATGGAAAAATCGAAGACGTGAGAAGATAATACATTTGAAGACAAAATAGAGTTCATTAATATACACGAGATTACAAAAGACCCTAAACTTTGGGATCAGCATTTACATTTTCATCAGTACCTATACTAAAAGGAGGAAACGTCATAACACCTTCGGAGGTAACAGCGGGAGCAGCTCCAAGCGGGCGGGATCTGGAGGGAGCCGTTGCAACTGGGATATCGCTTCCCTCACCAACCTCACCCACCTTCTGTATCCAGTCAGACTGGAGGTCAAAGAAGTTGGGTGTTATGGGGGGAGGCGGTACCCAAGCAGGCTTGCCCTCATCCTCATTGAGCTCGGCGATCTCCTTGAGCTCCTCATTAGAGAAGGGCACAAAGCCATGCCCTTCCCTCTTGTCCGCCTCTAGGCCATAGCCATTATAGAGTGGGAAGAACAGGCGATGAGGCACCTTGTCATGGAGCATCCTAGTCAAATAGTCCATCCCTCGCCGAGAGTACTCGAGCGACTTGCGAGCAAGGTCCTGCTGATACTCCTCAGAGGCCCTATAGTCCACCTTCGCTTGATCAGCTATCTCCTGCTGGTAATCACGAGACTCGAGAAGAACCTTCACCTCCTCAAGCTCCCGCACACGTGCTCTTAGAGACTCCATCTCGCTAAGGCGACCAGATAGATCCTTTATTGTCTTCTCTTTCTCCTTCACGACTCTAAGAGAACGTTCGAGACTAGCCCCCAAACGGAGGTTCTCCTCCTTGTATGTTTGAGCTTCAGCCTCCATCACTTCATGGATTGCGGAAAGAGTGGAGAACTGGTCAGCAAGCTCTTTTTTCTCTTTATTTGCCTTGGCAAGATCACTTTGCAATGAGTTGAACTTGCGCTCCAAAATAGATCTCACCTCCTCGAGTTTAGCAAACTGGGCTTGGGCACATTCGTCCTCTTTCTCCACCTTCCTCCCCATATCATCCAGATGGAAGAGAAGAGAACTCATCTACAATGAAAGCGCCAAAGTCAATAAGTTGTAGATCACAAGAAAAATAAATCAAGTGGGGTGTCGTATACCTCCGAAATATGAGCACCGATCTGATTAATGGTATGGCTGCGGCCCTCCGCGCCAACAGCCCGCACCAACATTCCCCTTTCTAAGTATTTCGCCACTTGGGGGTCCATGAAGTCAAGCCTTCGGGGCTAGAAGACATCAGCCAAGGCTTGCTCCAAGTCCCTTATATTGGCAGGACTTGGGGAGAAGAGGAAATCCGCATACTCCCAAGGCGGAATAGAGCCACTAGGGCGTGAGTGATGGTGGGTGGAGGGCACGAAACTCTCACCAGGCCCGGATCTAGTGGTCTCCCCACCCACCGAAGGCAACATGGCTCTCTAACGGAGCAGAGCTAGAAGGGAGAGGACTAGGAGCCTCTTTCTCCGGAGGCGAGCTATCGAGGATCTCAATAGAGACCCGGCCTCCGGTTGACTGGTTAGCCCGTTTCTTTGGCTGCTGGCTGGCCACTTCCTTCCCCTTTCGTTTCCGAGGAACTAGCTGCTCCCCAGAGGGCTCTCCGCCATGAGCTCCCATCTCGCTAATGACCCTCCCTTTGTTCCTCATTCATCACATGACGAGGGGGGAGAGTGTTCTTCGAAGAGGCGAGCTGGACTTGGGTAGCTTTTCTATTTCTCTCCATTATGGCCAAGATCTTCTTAGCAACCACCATTTCTACAAAAAGGACAAGAAATGGATTACGTACACATATCACCGCTAGGAGAGAAGTAAAGGAATGAAAACCTCATGTGATTACCCCCAGATCTAGGGGCACATTTTATTCCAGAAAGGCAAGGACAGGTAGAACCAAAACATCCCGCTTGATGAATCACCCACTCCTAGGTCCGCAGAGGGGGAAATACTAACTTCACCTTGGGGATGACCCCCTCCGCTGATCCGATCCAGCACAAAGCTAGGTCTCGCTCCCTAAAGCCCGCCACATGGAAGCGGTATTGCTGGGCCCTTTCCCTTCAACGTTCCCAAATAAGGACCAATTTACCAGCTGAACAAACCGCTCCTCCTATGGCAACAGCTGGCTTCTCCTCGCAGGCAGTCCCGAAGAAGTAGGATTCTTGATCGAGGTAAAAGGCCATCCCCCCTTCTTCTCCAAAACGAAATTGTATTTGTGCCAGTTATGGACCTTGGATCGGGAAGGGTCTATTAACTTAGGGGCAAAAGGGCGGGTCTTGACACTCAATACGCTGCCCCTTGTCACTGAGAAGTAAAGGCTGAAGACGTCAAGCTTAGGTTCGAACCCCATCGTCCTACGAATAACTATGAACAAGGTTAATGCCCATATGGCATTTAGGTGAACCTGGTAAAGCGTGATCTCACAAGCCGCCATGAACTCAATAATGAAAATATCAATGGGGAATTTCAACCCGCTCTCCAATTGATCTACAAAGACTAGTGAATAATCATCCCTTGACTTGAAGGCCTCCTGGGAGTAGTAGATTGCGCAATATTCATTGCTGTCTATATTAAACTTCTCTACTATCTCTGTCATCCTCTCCATGGTCAACTTGTTTTTCATTATGTAAGCTCGGCTTGACCCAATCTCGCTGGTAGTTGAAGACATCTCGCCTGATTTTGCAAAAGACCGAATAACATCATGACGTTTCTCCTCTTGCAAATAGAATCCCAGGAGAGATTCGTCTTTTAGTTCTATTCTTTGGTCCTCAATATCCAGGATTAGATCTCACGGAACTAACAGTTCATCGGAGGGCCCCTCTCTCCAAACTAATTTATTGTCGTTACCCCTCTTCACCACCACAACTCACATCCCCTTCACGGCCTTCCAGAAATGACCTGATGAGGTTTTATCATATAACCTCAAATCTGGAACCCTTACCGCAAACTCGAAGGTCCTCTCCATTCACAGTTTAACCCCGGGAGAGATATGATGTAAAAAAAAAATATATATATATATATAAGGGAAAAGAGAAGGAAAATCAAACCGTACCTTCTCTTCGTAAATGTTCAAAGGGAGCAAGATGAAGAACGATCAGATATCCTGGAGAATTCCCCAAGCTGGAGTTATCCTCGGATAGATGTACCGAAGCGCTTCAAATAATCTGGAAATCGATGTTAAAAGAATTGTATTGAAAGGATTTCTACGGAGGAGCAATCACCAGGAGATGAGGAAAAAAGTTATAGAGATTTAGTTGCCAGAAAATGTTAAAAGAGTAAAACAGAAATTTAAAGGGGTCTTCTCCTTTTATAGGCAACCAGCAGCCTAGAATAAACCAAACTATCTTATTAGTAGCATTAATGGGGACAAAACCTTTCGAGAATCGCAAAATGCTTTGGACCAATGGGGAGGCCTCGATAAACGAGCCGCATTTAATGCACCTGACAAGTGACTGTTCAAAAGGTCAAGAAATTTTGAAAATAAGGCTCCAAAATATGACTTGATAGCTAAAAATTGGATATGGAATTTCAATATGTCGCCTCTCGCCCTGAGACTTAGGCGAGATGCTACAGTGGGCTACTGAAGGGCCAAGATCCAGAAGTATCTTGCAACCCGCCTATCATATAACCGTTTCCAATCTCGCAACCCGCCAATCATGTAACCCAATTGATCCCGCAACCCGATCCTCCATCCTCCCTCTGGCAGGTTACTTGGACCTTATTCTAAGCAAGTTCAAGTACATCTTGAACTGACTGATGTGACCAACATTAAATGGATGTCAAATTGGGGGCTAAGGACACAAAGCTCCATGACCGGCGCCCCCCTTCCATATCCCGTAAATCTGGGACCTCAAGCACTCAAAGTACGGCCTAAGGACTGTGGATGGCATGATTGCCATTCTGTACTAACCACTTGCATTTGCTTATTAATGGAAATGCCACTGATACTTTGGTATAAATAGATCATCGTCAGCCTCATGAAAGGTAACGGATTCTTCCTACATTACACTCCATACAGATTACTTAACAGAATACTGACTTTAGCATCGGAGTGATCCCAGGAGAAAATCTCCATCCTTGCATAGGTCATCACCCCTCTATTAAATGGGTACCCTTGAAGAACGAAAGGACTCCGAAGGATATTTACATTATCAGCCTCTATCTCATTCCCACCTACTTCATCTCTGACAGCAACTCCAGGTTTCCAGTTCCCACCTAGTTCATCTGTAATTATGGTGTTAGAGCACCAAAATTCCTGGTTCTTTTGGTTCTAAAATCTTTGCTTAATTGCTAAAATCTTTGCTAAAATCTTTACAATACAAGATCTAGATGCCGTTAAGGCTTTAATCCAAGGTTTGGTGTTGTTCCACGGAGGGGTCCCGATGGTATTTGAAACTCCATATGGTCATTCTGAAAGTTAGAAGCAATTTGAAGCAAAGATAATTTTCTTTGGGTTAATTTTGCTGTTTTTTTTAATCTCTGCAGGTCAGTCAAGATGACCACTTGATTTCCAGCAGTGTGGAGCAGCTCTGGGTTGAATTTGAAGGCAAAGCGAAACCTTTCAGTGGAACATTCCATGATTACAAGAATATAATACAATCTTCAAGATAGCAAAATTGTGAACAACTGCTGCTAGTTAAGGAAAGCTCAGACAACATTTGAAGCTATAAGATGAGACATAAAATGTTATTATTAGTACCATCGACATTTTAAAGGCATACTACAGCTTCGGCCGAATTGTCTACTCCAGGTTACTGGAAGAAAATGTTACTAGTATTCTTCTCAGACTTTATGAGAAGAAATCTAATATATACATGGTTACTAGAGGATTGCGTAGTCAATTTTTGAACAAACTTACAATGATATCTTTTTATCCTTTGTTCATTGTAGGCAGTAGTACTAGTATAAATGTCTGATAAACTACCATGAAATGTGCATTTTAGAGCATGTTCTGTCCCATAAGCTGCAAGTACGTCTTAGTTGCCATTTTCTGTCAAGGGAAGAAAAACTATGGTGTAACAAGCACAATTTTTCCTTTTACTTTCTTTACAGGAAAGGCTTATTGGGAAACTTTTGAATATGAATCTTGATTTACTACACTTGCATTCCTGACCGAACCTTTAGCCATGGGTTGAATGTTTCCATCTCCTGACCTTCACTTGGAAGTTGAAAGGCCATTGTTGTTGTCTCAATAATAGTATTCATTTCTCCCTCCATTCAATCTTCTACTTCTCAATTTATGCTACTAGATATTGACCTTCCAAATTTGATTGTTGTTGCATAAGAAATCAAACAAATAGAATTGGAGAATGATGTATTTTCATGCTTGAAAGAAAAGCTTTGCAATTATATTATCATATCTTTAAGTATTATCCAAATTGTACTAGAGCTGCTTGCAAAATATTACTTTTCTAAGATGAATCAAGTCCTTCTCTCGTCTATGTGACTAAGCAGAAAATGAAGTTAACAATCTAAAGAAGAACTAATCCCAGTCAGAATATGATGCAAAAAAATTTAATCAATGAGCGACTTATCTTTTTTCTAGATTTCTAATCCACTTCTTTTGATGAAATTTTCAACAAAAATGACTTTCATTGAAATGATGATTACAATTATTTGTTAAAAACTTTTTTCAACAAATTAAGTTTATTGGTTTGAAAAATTTTCAACGGATGATTTTCATCAAAAAATTCATTAAATTAAATCTATTTGTGGATCTATTTTAATTAAAAAGTTCATTGGAATTTTCAACTAAAAGAATCTATTTGTTGCAAGTTTTCAATGGTTTGAATATATTCATGGAAGAAGTTTCAAAAATCTTTAATGAATAAATTTATATTAAAAAATTCATCAAAACTCTCAACTTTTCTTAGTGCATAGATAAGCTTCCTTTGATGGTCTGCCATCAATACGCCTAAAAGGTATTGTCCAAAAGAACCACACAGATTGAGCCAAAAAGAGGAACGGTATGTACCAGCAAGTTTGGGGAGAACAAAATGAAACAATTCCATGCACCCACCAAGGGCAAATCCAATCAAATAAAACAAAATGCATGCAATTTCTCCAGAATATTCAGCCGAGTATTACCACAAGGGAAACTTAACAATTAAAGGTATACTAGGTGTTGCCGACTGGGCGATGCCCGGTATGCATATGTAAAGAGGAAATAATTATAAATTAAAAAGAAGAATGGTAGAAAGATATTTAAGGAAAGTATTTATATATAAAGATTTAAAAATGAAAAAACAAAGGTTAAGAATAGAAGAAAAGTAGAGAATGGTGAAAAAAGAAAAATGTTAACAAACGTCGATGCTAAAAATTTGAAAAGAAAAAACATATAAGAGGGATGAATTGCTGTCAAGTGGAACTGTCTGACGATACGAGAAGTATGCCAGACTCATCATCTGTTGATTATCTGTTGATCTCGAGAAATATGTCGAAAAGAATTTGTAGGGATAACTCATGGAGAAGCATCTTAAGGTATATATGTAATACTCTCATCTCATATCATAAGGCTAAATAGGTCTATTACTTCCCCTTCTTAGTTTGAGTATGTCTGCTTGAGATTTCTCTAGCTTGTTTTTTACAGTTGTTGGAGAAGGTGGTAGAGAAGGAGGGTTTTGATTACAGGGTGGTGGGGAAAGTGGCACAGGTGTTGTGGTGGTGTTGGAATGTTCAGGTGTTCTGTTCATCTTCCTTCTTTGTGTAATTTTTTGTGGAAAGCTAGGTGGGTTCTATTTTGTGAACTGTCTGTTTATATAGCAAAGATAATGAACAAGGAAGTTGAAGAGGTTTATTTGTTCCATCTTCTTCTTGGTTAATGTAGATTAAATTAATTTTCAAAACAAAGATTAGACCATCATTTGTGGCTTTCTAGAGGACTAAATTTTATCCAGTTTGGAAACTGTAAAGATAAGTTTAATGTTGGGCGAAGATGTTTATAATTACAATGTTGATATGAATTTTTTTTTCGTAAGTTATGAGGTTTGTGTGGTGTCACTATCATATGAGATACATATGTTATTCGGAAGAAATTTGTTTGAATAGAAGTAGTATGTTGTGCAAAAAGTTTGCTGAAGAAGAAAAAGAACAAGTAGCATAGTGTTGAAAAAAAAGAAGAGCAAACGGAGGAAATAGATTCTGCAATAAAGTTTGCATTTCGGAAAAAGCTAAGAAAGAATGAGAAGAATTTTGTTTTGAATTTGTACTCAGAATTTTATTTTGTTTTGAGAAAGGCAGCCAATAATAATACTTGTGTCGGTATTCTGCTGATCTGTTCGGGAAATCTTCGCTATTCTATTTCTTCAGTTGAAATGTATATATTTTTTTGCAAAATTTGCTTTTTATTCTTCCGTAAAGGAAGCAAGAATTAAAGAAGAAGAATAATAAAAATTGGAGTAAAAGGATTAAATTCCTTGATCGTTACATGTTTGATATGAATAAGTTTGGAAAAATGGATTGTGCAGTTAATCAATTAACTCATTCTTCATTAACCGGTCAATTATTAAGTTATAACGCCTGTTGGATTGATTAAACAATATTAATCAAATTAGAAAATCCGTTCAGCTTATAAGTAGCCATCTGTTTTTTCGCAATCAACGGGTTTCTTATCTGCATCGGGTTTTTGCTTCTCCATCTGGTTTATTGACTCTAACGGGTTTTAAGTCCTATCAGGTTTGTACACCTTATTGGGTTTTTTTTTTATGGTTTGGAGAAATATATTCGATGTATATCATATAGTTTCTTGAAAGAGTGGTAATATTTTATATTAACACTTTTTGTATATAATATATATAAATAAACAACTCTTGAGTGATGACTACTGAAGGTCTTGAAATACATATTTTATATATCATATAGTTTTCCGAGAAGTTTTGACTTCTTGCACTTTAAATTTTCTGAATTGAGTATACATACTCCTTTTTAAATGATTTCTATCTCGCTGTTTACTGCATTTAACGATTCAATTTTGAAAACTCTATTGGGCATTTGTTATCGAACAGTGGAATTTCCATTATTTTTTCTAGTTTGTAGTTTCAAATGAATCATTATCTTAGGTTTTTGTGATTTTGACAAGAACGGCTTCTGTGTGGCATTCACCAAATCAATCTTTGCAGAAGCCAAGGTTGAGGAAAGTGTTCGCTAATACTGTATTGCAAAGGGTTATGTCCTGTGAATCCCAAACAAGTTAAGAGTCTTGATTCAAGATACTGACAAACCCGAAATTTGTGTCCATTAAGTTGGATTGAAATGAAGTTTGAGGTTTCCTCCTCATCCTTTAATAGTAGATATATTGCAATTTTGGTCTATTCCACTGTGGCAGTTAGGGCCAAATGCTATCAGGATGATTATTGGGTTTATTCTGGTATACTGTAGGGCTAGAGTTCCTTGTTACCTAGAATTATTTAGGTATTTCTTTTCCATTTCCTTCACCACTCGCATTGAGAGCAGCTGTTTTTTGTAGTAAAACAAAAATTGAAATTCTTTAAAAAGTATCCCAGCTCTAACAGAGAATGGAAAGACAAGTTTCTGTAGGTTCATTTTAGTACCGAAACACCTGAAGCACAAGTAAGATTTCTAGTTAAGACCCATACTCATCCGTTCAATGAAAATCCTGTTGACAATTTCATTCCTGAAATTTATTTAACGAAGTTGAAGAGTCACCTGGGACAGCTGGAGCTCCAGCAAAATCCTTGGAATGAGTCCATTCTGGGATGGGTCGTAGTGAGTTCCTTTACTCAACTGAGTCCTAATCTACTCCTGAGTAAGTTTATTTTGGATTGTACTTTGGAATTTGAAATCATATTTATGTATTTTTTACTGTTCAAGATTTAGAATTTAATTTTTATGTAACTTCAATGTCGTGAATTGTTGATGTTGCAAATATCAAGTTGGAAGAATTTTATAAGAAGAATGTCAGTGTTACTATTCAAGTTTTACAAACCACACCAGCTGCTGTTACTACTAACCCCACTGCCTCCCCTCTTGAACAAGCAAAGAAAAGGAAAAGAGATGACAGGGTTCCTGCTCATGAAGTAGAGATGGTGTGAAATCCAGAAGAATCTGTTTCTTCTGATGTGCCACTAATTCCTAGAAGAAAAAGAGGAAGATTGATGATTGCAAGTACAACCTCTCTAGCATCTTCAAAATCATCTATCAGCGAAAGCTCACGACGAGTTCTAGATATTCAACCTCTGAAAATCAGATCCCCTTTTCATTAGAATGATTCATTCTAATTGGCAAAGGAATGTGAAAATAGAAGAAGCTGGGACTTCAAAAGCTACTGAAGAAAATGCTATGAAGCCTTACAACTAAGAAGAAGAAGATGCTGGTAAAGATGTACCAGAAGAAGTAAGAGATCAAAATCTGGATTGTGTAATGGTAGCATTAGAAGCTGTATTTGGAATTGAATTAGAATGTGAATATCAGGTTTCTGAACATTCAAGAAATGTTGATATGGATGTGGCAGAAAAACTAGGGGCCACTCAAGAAAATGAAGACAGAGAATGTAATGAGGATCTTCCAATTCCTGTTTCGGTAACTGTTTATACAAGCAAAGAACAGAATGTTGAGGTTTCTAGAGGAATAAAAGAGGTTATGCTTCAAAAAGAAGGAAACTCTTGTTCATACCATTGAGGAACTTAATGCTTTACTTCGAACTTTATCAAATTTTGGAAATCCTGGGTGCAAACAAACAGCATGATGGATGAGGCTGCAATTCTTGCCAGCTTGGGGAATGAAGGTTTTGCAAACCTACTTCCTACTGTTAGTGTCATGGTAAGAAACATGTCCAATATTATTATGTACTTATATTCATTATGTATGAATGATATAGCTTAGTGTTCTTTTTGCAGGCTAGTACTTTTTGTACATGAATGTCTCTTCACTGTCAGCAATGAGATGCAGCCAAGGAAAAATCTGACCAAGAAATTGCTGTTTGAAAAAAGAAAATGAAAGGATTATAAAAGAGAAAATGGAACTGATGAAGCAAATTGATAACTTGTAGTATGAGAAGCAGAATTTAGATGGTCAGGTTTCAAATCAGAGTCAGCAGATATCAAATTTGGATGAGGAAGTTGCTTCGCTGACTAAAGTTAAAGATTTTGAAACTTCCTGAAGTAATAATCTAGAAACACCTTTAAAATCTTTCAGAATGTTAAAAAGCAATCTGGAGGTATCTATGGGAGAATTGGAAAAACAGATAGAAGATCTCCAAACTGAAGAGGCTGCTTTGGAGCAAAAACTGAAGGCTCAGTCTGGACTTAAATTTCCAGTTTTAACAGGGAATGACAGTGTTGAGAAGTTACAAGCTGACCTGAAGAATTTGTAGTCTTCCTTTGCTGTTAAAGAAAACAATTATATCTCCATTATATCAAAACTGGTTGCTGATGCGAAAGTAGCAGAAGAAAAAATAACCAACCTTGAAAAGCAAAGCAATAGGATCCCAAAATTGATAAGCAAAATCAAGAGCAAGAAAGCAGAAATCAAAGCTCTTAAGAAAGAGATTGATTCTCTGAAGGAGAAGTTTGATAATGCAAGCCAAGACACTAACATTGCAGCAGGATAGATTAGAAAACCTTTTTTTTTGTTGTTTGTAAGCTTGACTTTTGTAACCACAATGAATATTTTCACCAATACATGAATGGTCAATGTGTTGCATTTTGTTGGAGAGTTGTTTCCTAAAACACTTGAATGAATTGTGAGTTTAGAATAATACTGTGCCAAAGTAAAAAGTAATGGCTGGTTGATTACACAGGTGTCAAGATTGTTAAGGAAATTGATATTTTATTTGCTTGTGGTGTTTTATGCAAGAGTCTTTACTGCAGTTGCTTCACCATATTATATTGGAAACCTTTATTTGGTGTTGAAATTTCTAGAATAAATGTTCTGCATGTTAATTATTTTATGTAGCAAGTAATGCATATTTTTATTCAAGAGTTCCACTCTTCTGATGAATAAATGAAGTGTGCTGAAAGTTGTAAAGCAGATTATATTGTGATAAGATATTTTTATTCAAGAGTTCTAGTCTTCTGATGAATAAATGAAGAAAGTTGTGCTGAAAGTTGTAAAGCAGATTATATTGTGATAAGATGTTCTTCCACAATTCTTCGAGAGCTTAAACTATGTAATATCAACAAGATAGAGATGCAACACAGAGTTGAAAAGGAATGTCATCACAGGGAAAATCCTGAAATAAATATTATTGATAATGAAGGCAGAATGACAGAAAACCAAACTGATCTGTCAAAAATGTAACTTTTTTGGAATTATAAATATGCGATGTCCTATGAAGTTTATCACCATTCAAATCAGCATGAATCTAATTTGCATTTTCTCTTCCTTCCAAAACAATATGTCCTTTCCCATCTTTGATCTAGTTTTTGAAGATTTCCTTGTTTTCCAACATCTCCCTTTTTCAAAGAAAGATCACCTTCTTGAAATGTTTTGGGTTGAACATTTTTGTTATAGATTGAAGCAATTATTAATCTGTAAGACTTAGCAATGGCAGGCGGACCGGACCGGCCCGGCCCGATAACCCACCTGGCCTGACTCATCGTAACCCGCCCTGTATAGAAACTGTATGAATAGTACCAAGGCCCGGCCTGCGAAACCGTCTAGAACCCGTGGGCTTCAATTTTCTATCGGTCCAGTTAGCCCCATCACTGTTCACAAACCGCCAACAGGGCTGCCCCACAGTCCGCCCCAACCCGTCAACCGACCTTACCCTACCCCGCTACCCACCCACCAACCCCTCCCAAAAGGTCATGTGACCGTTTGAATGTTTTTAAAGTCAAAAAAAAAATTTTTATAAAATCCCCCCCCCTCAAACTTCATTTTTCTCACAAAAATCATCCAAACTCTCTTTTCTTCAATTCTATGCATTCTATTGTGTAATTGAAAGGCTATATTGGTTTGGGAAATTTTTTTTTTTGAAAGAAGATTCTCGATTTCGAAGGAGTTTGTGAATAAATTTGACGATCAAGCTTCCACAATTTCTGAGTAAATCGTCCGATTTTCAAGTTGGTTTCTTACTACCTATCTTATTATTTGTTGTATTTAAATTGTTGTTTTTTCCATATTTGTTATTAAATTTTCATCTCTTCATTTTATTTGTCACTTATTTAAAATCATTTAGTTAAAAAATGGATAGATTTGAATGTGACCAATTTCAAAATTTTCCGGAACCCAAAGAAGTAATGGACTTAGATGATGATGTTAATCTTGATGATATTGATAACACGCCGACATCAATTAGCTATTTAAGACGACCGGGTAGTTCTTCTTGTAGCACAACTAAGGGTAAAAGAAAAAAAAATCTATTGTTTGGAAAATATTTAAACTAGAGGATGAAAAGCTATTTGCATCATTTGTGGCAAGACATATGTGCATAAAAGTAGGAATGGAACAGGAACCTTAAGAAGACACATAAAAATTGAGCATCCTGAGTGTAATGAAAATTTACAAAAACAGTAACACATAGCTGTAACAGCAGGTAAAGTAATTGATAATTTTAGATTTGATCAAAAAATTGCTAGAGAAAAACTTGCTAGATGGGCCATAGCAGAAAATCTATCGTTTGGAATAATGGAAACTGAAAGTTTTAATGAGACCGTAACACAATCTTTACAACCAGCATTTAATAGAATACATAGGTCGACGTTAAAAATTGAAATTATGAACTGTTATAAAACTATGAAAATAGATCTTATATGTCATCTAAAATCATTAAATGATATTAATTTTGCTCTTACTTGTGATTCTTGGCAAGCTGTTAATGATTAGCACTATTTGTATATAACTTGTCACTGGATAGGTAAAGATTGGATTATTAAAAAAAAATAATTTGCTTTAGACCTTTTGAGTATCCTCACACTGATATTTCTATTGCATAATTTATTTTATCAACTATTCGTGAATTTCATATTTTTGATAGAATATTTACAATTTCATTTGATAATATAAAAAATAATGATTCTAGTATTCCTATTCTTGTGAGTGAAATTAAACCAATTTTAGGTGGCAAACTTTTTCACAATTATTTGCTCTTGTCACATTTTAAATTTAATTGTTAAAAAAGGATTTAAATTTGTTGATGAAGTTGTTGCAATAATTTGTAACATTGTATGGTTTATTAAATCTTCTTCACTTAGGGCTCAACAATTTAAATATCTTTGTCAAGAACAAAATTTGAGTTATAAGAAATTTAGAGTTGACGTAAACACCAGATGGAACTCAACACATGACATGATAGACAGTATGCTGCCTTATAAACATCAACTTATTCAATTCTGTAATAGTACTGGATTTTAACCCCAAATAACTAGTTAAATTTTTGATACTAGTGCTATAATTTCATCATTTTTGAAAACTTTTAAACAAGCAACTCGTTTACTTTCAAGACAATATTATCCCACTACACATCATATGATCCCCACTTTAATTCAAGTGTTTCATTCAATTAATGATTTTATTGAATATGGTGAACATACCCAAATGGTTTTAGCTATGGAACATAAATATTTCAAATATTTTTTCGATATTCCACTATTGTATTACATTGCTATTTGCATGGATCCTTGTTTTAAGGTTTTAGGTTTCGAGACACAAACATCGACTACTTGTACGGGTTGTATCTAGAAAGTTCTGAAGGACTTACATGGATGACGAAGGCAAAACAATTGAGGAGTTATGTAAGGGCGAACTTGGAGATTCTCTTTGCATCATATCATGAATGGTTTACTACACCTACCATGCTAATCCAGGCCCCACCAAAACGCAGACCGTCCCAAGTTTTCGACACTACTTCAACCATCCTCAACATAATCAGCAACAAGAAATCAAGAACAGGATGTTCGTCGATGGCATCATCTTCATCAGGTGGATTGAAAGAGTTGGCTATCTACAACATAGCTGCTAAAGTTTAAGTGAGTAATGAAGAACTGGAATTCAACATCTTGCGATTTTGGAAACATAATGAAACGACATATCCAACTTTGTCTAGAATGGCACTAGATGTTGTAAAGGCACATGTTTCAACCGTGGTATCCAAAAGTGCCTTTAGTGAAAATGGGAGAAGACTTGATGAATCAATGATGTGTGCTTTAGATTGGATCAAGGTAGAAAAACGAATTCAAGATATGGCTCAACCAAATTTGCATGGCGATTGGGACTTTTACGGAGAATCATCTACATCATAAATAGATAACAACTAAATGTTTTTTTTTAATTGTACTGTTAATTTGTGATAATCAACAACTTTGTCGAATGAAATTATATTTTATAGTATTACAATTTCTAGTTTATACCATTGTTATAATTTATATTTAGAGGAAAAATATTTACACCTACCCAAAAAAAAAAAAAACCGCCGGCTCGTCCCCAGAACGCCAGCCTGCCATTGGCTAGACCTGACCCGACCCAACCCGACCCGCCAGCCTGCCCAGTCTAAATTTGGTGGGTTTGGACCCTCCCTAGCCCGATTATTTGCCATTGCTAGTAAGATTGATCTCTGCGATGTGTGTTAGTTCTGATTTTGTTAATTAAGTCTGGTTGTGTTGTTCTATTTATTTGATTTTCTTGAAAATCATACTGCATCATCCTGAAAGATGGTTCTCTAATTGCAA
>JAWZTD010013900.1:0-17215 GCA_035221335.1 Echites panduratus | reverse complement strand
AGTGTACTTATAAAGAAATATATAATTATGATTGATAAGGGACTCTTTATAAAAGAAGAACCAAATAATGTAAAAGAGAAAAGGTCCTAATAACGACAAACTAGCTGGAGAAATTCAATATGAAAGAAATATCTTAATCAATAAAGATTATTTCTGCAACTTGTCAAAGTTGTGTGTACATTTAAAACAATTTACTTTTCAATAGATGTGTGCAGTATCAATGTTCAAAAAAGGAATTGCTTTCTTTATTGATGATTATAGCTGTAGCACCACTTCTGGAACTCTCAGACTTTTTCTATTATCGAATCTTAATGGTAACAACTTGATCTAATGGACTTATTTTTGAATAGTTTGTTAATTGAAAATATAAAAAGTAGAGAAAATTTATATATATTAAACTATTTTATTAAAACAATTTTTAAATGATATGTTTATAAGACAAACATAGATGTCTTTTCAAAAAGATGTACTCTTCCGTACATATCTTCTCCAAATCTATAAATTATTTGACTGAAGTTGCTCATTACATAACAATAAAACAACTTTAATTATTATACCCAAAAGAGTTACATATTTTTATCCTATTAAAGTAATCTTGAGTTGGTTTTGATAAATAGTGCTGTAACTTACTTTGGATATGAAAGCAATATTACACTCATGAATCTTAATAATACAATACTTTATATATAATTAAGTAACATATTGTACGTGTTGTTATGAAGAAATATATAATTATGATTCATAAAGGACTCTTTATAAAAGAAGAACCAAATAAAGTAAAAGAGAAAAGGTCCCAATAATGCCATACTAGCCGGAGAAATTCAATATGAAAGACATATCTTAATCAATAAAGATTATTTTTGCAACTTCTCAAAGTTGTGTGTACAAGGAAAACAATTTACTTTTCAATAGAGATATGCATTATCAATGTACAAAAAAGGAATTGCTTTCTTCATTGATGATTATAGCTAAAGCACCACTTTTGGAACTCTCAGACTTTTTCTATTATCGAATCTTAATGGTAACAACTAGATCTAATGGACTTATTGTTGAATAGTTTGTTAATTGAAAATATAAAATGTAGAGAAATTTTATATATATTAAACTATTTTGTTAAAACAATTTTTAAATGATATGTTTATAAGACAGACATATCTGTCTTTTGGAAAAGATGTATTCTTTTGTATATAACTTTTCTAAATCTATAAATTATTTGACTAAAATTGTTCATTACATAACAATAAAATAATTACAATTATTATACTCAAAATTGTTTCATCAATCTATCCCATTAAAGTAATTTTGAGTAGGTTTTGATATATAGTGGGGTAACTTCCTTTCGATACAAAAGCAATATTACACTCATGAATCTTAATAATTCAAAACCTTTATATATAATTAAGTGACAAATTGTGTTTGTACATATGAAGAAATAGGTAATTAGGATTCATAAAGGACTCTTTATAAAAGAAGAACCTAATAAAGTAAAAGAGAAAAGGTCCAATAATGACATACTAGCAAGAGAAATTCAATATGAAAGAAATATCTTAGTCAATAAAGTTTATTTTTGCAACTTGTCAAAGTTGTGTGTACAAGGAAAAAAAGTTACTTTTCAATAGATGTGTGGAGTATCAATGCACAAAAAAGGAATTGCTTTCTTCATTGATGATTATAGTTATAGCACCACTCTAGGTACCCTTAGACTTTTCGATTATGGAATCTTACTGGTAACAACTAGATCTAATGGACTTATTGTTGAATAGTTGGTTAATTGAATATATAAAAAGTAGTGAAAATTTTATATATATATTATACTATTTTATTAAAACCATTTTTAAAGGATACGTCTAGAAGACAAACATATATGTCTTTTGGAAAAGATGTATTCTTCCATACGTATCTTTTCTAAATCTATAAATTACTTGACTAAAGTTCTTCATTACATAACAATAAAATAACTACAATTATTATACTCAAAAGAGTTTCATCGTTTTATCCCATTAACGTAATCTTGAGATGGTTTTGATATATGGTGAGGAAACTTGCGTTCGATACGAAATCAATATTAGTCTCAAGAAAGTGATTCAAGCTTCAAAACCATTTTCTTTGTTTTATTGTTTAGATTTTCATCCCAAGTATCCTCAGAAAGCATGCAAGTTTTATTGGAAAAATAAATATGAAAATCAAAGCTGGAGATGACAGTGAAAAGCATATTGAATGAAGTAAATCCCAAATGCAAATTTGACGCTGAAATAACAAAATATTAAAAATGACATCTCACTAAGTGTAATAATACGTATTAAAAAAATTATTAATATGTGTTGTATCTACCCATACTTAATATTATACCTAGATAAAGATAAAAGTTCTTCATTATGAGCATTTAAACTTTAGGAATTAACTATAGGTGGATCACTGCAAAACGATACACAAAAAATAATATAAACCAAAATCCCAATAGGTAGTAATTTTGTCGCAGAGAAAATTGGACTGGAGTTTAGGTTCAAATGGATTCAGCAATGATCATTCAAAGTGTGCAAGAGGCAATGCAATTTCCTTGGTGTGTTTTCAATCATATGATGGCCATTCAACGCTACATGCTTGATTAGAACCATGATATCATACATGTGTATAAAGAGGCAAATCAAATTGCAAACTTTTTGGCGAACTTGCCATGCATATCTACATCTGATCACTCTTTGATACTTTTAGTTCCTTACCTATATTTGCTTAGGGCTATGTCACTTGGATTGTATGCAAGTTCCATATTTAGACATATTTGATTGGCAATTGTAAGAAATGGATTTATCTCCAGATATTTATTTCAAACTGCTTTGCCTTCATCTTGTACATTTTTTTTCTAGAATAAATGGGTAAGGGTCTGCCAAACCCCCCACCATCTTTGGTGGTTTTGATTAAAAAAAAAAGTACACTTAATATTAAGTCAGCAACAGTAAAGTTTAAGTCAATTATCTTTCATTTTTAGAAAATTAAAATAAAATTTGATCAAATATCCTTATGATTTAATTTATAAAATATATCAAAAAAAATTTTTATACATAAAATAATCTTTAATTTCTCTCTTTTGTCTAATATTAATGGTAAATCATAGCTTCTTTCCTTCGGAATGCTAAGAATTTGATTTTCTAAATGTTAAATTTTCTTTTTAAAAGAATTAATAGTAAGTTTTTTTAAAAAAATAAGTTTTTTTTTTTAAAAAAAAACACTACTCCTCGCTAACCTCACCCTCACCTGAATAGTGGTTCCCCACTTACCATGATTGCATCTCAAACTTAAGACCACTTAGTCCCAAGTGTTGTTGTTTAAAGCCAAGTAAAACAAGACTTACATATTTATTTATTTAAGAAATCATTTTTCAATGATCATGAAATGTTATAGTCCGTTTAATTCATCAACTAAGAAGGCCAATAGGGTCAAAGTTAGGGTTAAGAGTAGCTTATTAAAGACTTAGAGTTAAGATTAGATTGAAATATAAATTTAGTCAATGTCACCCAACTTGTTTGCATCCTAGGTAAAGTTTGATTTTTTACTAACTAACTTGTCCTTCGCTCATGCTGTGGTCCACACCTAAACAGAAATGCCATAAAAATCTTTTAAAAAAACTTCTTATTGTCAAAATTGTAACTCTTAAAATTCGGCGACGGTGCTATAAATATGCCTATCATCCGTTTTGTAGTTCTTTCATTAATCATTATCAACTGATCAAGAGTTCAAAAATGAAGGCAACCCTTGTTTTTTTCTCAGGTCTTCTCTTCCTCATTTGCACCCAATCTTTCCTTTATTCAGCAGCTGAAAAATCTGAAGCGGTGCTCGATTCAAATGGAGATGAACTCATGGCTGGGCAAGAATATTACATCTCTCCACTGATGCCGCTACAGCGCATCTTTAGAGGTATACGTCCAACAACGTTCGGCAGTGCGATATGCCCTCTTAGTGTTGCTAAAATATTACACAACATTGGGCTTCCAGTCACTTTTACACCATCTCACCTTGAGGAAAAAATAATTCGTACCTCTGAATATGTCAAAATCAAGTTTATTGCAAGAACACCTTGCAGGGCATCAAATGTATGGCAGCCATCCTTGGATGCAAGAATGAGAAGATTTGTTATATTTACCAATGGTGTTGAGACAAACCAAACTCAATTGTTCCAGATTCAAAAAGACGATCGTTTCTATAAGATTGCTATCTGCCCAACACCTCACCAATGCTATGATTTTGGCACTTCTTTACAAGAAGGAAAGGAACGACTCACTTCACCCTATGTAAAACCATTGCTGGTTACTTTCAATAAGAAACAACCCACAGTGGATAGGTACTAACTGTCATCATGTTGTGCTGAAAAATAAAACTATAATGAAGCAATATCAAATAAATCTATAATGATGCAATATCAATCTTCCTATGTGAAGCTATTTACTGATTAAATGTTACAGTTGCATTATTAATTACATCTTGTCTTCTTGATAAGCCTTTTTACAGTTGCATATATAGCCCCTCTTTGCAATGTTTAGCTAATTTTCTAGAAAATATTCTCAATTTTTTATAGTAAACTTGAACTTAAATAATATTATTTTAATTTTTGATACAAATAATAATAAACTTAAAAAAAATGAAATGGAGTGACTCCACATATATGTATGCAATGCACCAGTACTAAACATATTCCAACTGGTGTTTCATCCTTTTTTTTTTTTATTAGAATCACCACGGAAAGCAGACTTGTCCAGATCACGAGGACCATGTTGATAAGCTCTTCAAGGTTAATGACCATTGCATTTATTTATTTTCTTTTTCTATAAATTAGTTTTATTTGAATATTAAAGAAAGAAATGTGATATTGTTTTACTATAATTACTATTTAAAAGACCAATTTAATTTTTTGCTCTTTTAGCCTATTTAGTCTCATGTACTTAGACAAAATTATAATTTAATACCAATTCTTTTTCCAACCTCTATGCTCCTTGATAGTGATTGATTTTTTATTTAATTAATTCCTCACAATTAACCTTTTGTACACTATGGATGGCAAATGAAAATCTATCATTTGGGAATCAAGAAGTTTTGATTAAATATGTCTTAGCCTCAGCTGTTTCGATTCCTCCTACACATACGCTAGAATTGGAAAAGAATTTTGTTTCATTTTTTGGGACTTCCTGACATGGGTCATGGTAAGAAATGGTGTAATTGGAGGCTTATTTGAAAACCCTATAGAGATGGAGGATCGAATATACACTCGTTCCATGATCTCGTTTTGGCCTTCGGTTATAAGCTGTGATGGCAGCTTAGAACTCGAAAATCTTTATAGGTGCAACATATGAAATGGCAATATATCTTGTAGCATGGCCAACCGTTACTTGGAAGGGGTTCACAGGAATGGTCAATGCTTAAAAACATGTCTTCAGATGCAAAGACATAGGAGAGAAAAGGAATTTTACTTTGAAGCTACTTGTAAGGAAGCTAAACTTTATGAAGACCAAGGAGAATCAAAGATATTGAATGCCCTTACCATATTTGGAAGCTTATAGAATAATTCTATCATGATTTCAGGTGGTGGTTTTGGAGAACCAAGCAACCTCAACGGGAAGAAACTTGATGAAAATAAAGAAACATCAAAGTGTGGGAATAAAGCTTCAATGGAACTGTTGGAAAGCTCTATTTTATGTCGATATTGCATGCCATTTGAAGTGGAATCAAAACAACATGAAGGATGCATGAAATGAAGCCAAAATGTTGATGAAACATTATAGGAGAAGAACCATCTGGTAACTTACCAAAGTGACTCGGCACCAGACCAATTTTAGCCCCAAATTGTAGCAAAATAGTGGCATCCTGGCATGGTGTCTGGTGCTTAGATTGGCACCTAACAGTGATGAAAACAGGCCATCTGGCTCTAGACACTTCTAGCCTGGCTTCGGACAGTTCAATTCCTAACCGTTGCAATCTTTTGTTTTAGTTAGTTTTAACTGTTCTTTTGCATATATTTGAGGGTGTTTTATGTTTTTAACATGCTAGAATGTTTGAATTAGGTTTAGAATGATTTCATACTATAAATACTCCTTAATTTTTATTCTTCATTAAGTATCTTTGAGAGAAAATTAAGAAGATCAAGTTTCTTCATAAACAAGTTAGAGTTCTTGAGAAACTACTTTGAGACTTTCTCAACTTTGATTTATTGTGTTGAATTATCTTAAACCTCATTAGATTGGTTTAAGAAATCAATTCCAAAGGTTAATTTAATGCTAAACTTGAACTAATTGATGAAAATCTTGGGAATTGCTTTTGCGATAGAAGCCTTAGAATTGAGCCATTGATATAAGAAACTACAATTCCAACGAATCACATCAAAATCTAGACTTGAAGGTCAATGAGGTTATCTGAGATGGTAAATGGGACTTGTTTTTTTGTAGACAAAATTAAATAGATTTTGGTGCCAACAGGAGGGGAAATTAATTTTATATATAAGCTTTCTAGAAAGGGAAACTTTACTCTAGCCTCTTGTTTTCTGTCAATTCAAAATGCAGATACTGTATAATTACAAAGTTGGCATAAATATGCTCCTTTATCTTGGAGCATTTTTATGTGGAAAATGCATCATGGGTTTCTTCTTTTCGACAGCTCTTTGCTTCGTTTGGGATTTCATGTTGTAACAAAATGTCATTGTGGGATCACCAATGAAATTATGTTTATTTATTTCATGATTGTAATACTCAAAGGGACGTTTTGGGTTTCTTTTGTGAATTTATGAATCTCTGTCAGTTAAGAAATGATATCATTTGGTGGTTTCAAAATTTCAATAAACTGGGTTTTATGGCAATTTTAATCCTCGTGATGGTTTGTTGGGAGATTTGGCTTTCCATGTGCAGCTTTGTCTATGAACGATGATCAAGTAATAAGAAAATCATCCATTCCATATTACATAAGTTTCACGACTTACGCCAGGTGTATTCCATCCCAGCATTAGACAAATTTTTATAGCCACAAGTAACACAAGTGCAAAGATTTTGGAAGAGCATTTGTTGGTGGTAGAAGGAATATCAAGATTGCTTAATATTAAATATTGATGAAGCATCAAGGGATAACACTAGAAGTGCAGCCATCGGAGGAATTTTAACAGAAGGATCTGGCATTTTTAGAGGTGCAATTTCAATCTACGTGGGGAATTTCACAAACATGAAAGCAGATTTGGAAGCACTACATGAGGGACTGAAATTTTACGTAATGATGGGGGTGTAATAACATTGTGGTGCAATTGGATTCTAAGATAGTCATATCTATTTTAGATTGGAGCATTACAATTCCTGGGAGATTAAAACGAAGAAAGAGGTGTTCTATCTTTTGGTCAAAGTCAATTGTAATATCTAATTTTTTTTATGCCAAATCAATCTCGTACTATTTACTTGCTGCTAAAGTGATACTTCTGATCAGTTGATAACAATTTTCCAACTAAAACTTCAATTTTTCGTTCAAAGCTTAACCTGTTTAGAGTAGTAATTTGGCAGCTCAAATTTTTTACATGCGACTGATTCCATTACTTTACCCAAAGGAACTTTAGCATTAACTATTTATCTTAAGAACAATTGTCCCAAAATGATTAGACTCTGGGATCTTAATAATACAACACTTCATATATAAATATATACAATTAAGGGCTTAATTATTTATCCTTAATGTTGCTGAAGCTCCAAAAGAAGGGTTTCCACACACGTTAACACCAGCTCACCAAGACAAAAAAAAAATTCATGTCTCAGAATATCTCAAAATCAGGTTCTTGCATAATGCAAGCAGTCAAATGTATGGAAGCCTTACTATGTTGACTCAATAGAATATGTTGTTAAACTAACCAATGGTGTTGAAAGAAACCTAACTCAATTGTTCTAGATTCAAGAAGCTAGGCCATGGAACTTTTTATAAAGTTGTTATCTGCCTAACAGTTGATCGATGCATTGATTTTGGCACTTTAATACAAGATGGAATGAAATGACTCACTTCACCCTATGATCAACCACTTTGGGTTGTTTTCTGTGAGAAGGATTGGTACAAATTGTGATTATGTTGTACTGAAAAATAAACCTATAATGAAGCAATAATCTTCCTTTGGGAAACTATTTTTAGATTAAATGTTATTGCTGCATTTCTAATTACATCTTGTCTTCTTGAAAAGCCATTTTACAGTTGCATATATAGCCTCTCTTTGCAATGGTTCATTAATTTGCTAAATACAAAATATTCTCTTTGTTTTTATAATATATGAAACTTAAATAATATTATTTTAATTTTTGAGAAATTGTATGTGTACTTATGAAGAATAGACAATTAAGATTTGTAAAGGACTCGTTATAAAAGAAGAATCAAATAAAGTAAAAGAGAAAAGGTCCCAATAAAGACATACTGACACTGGAAATTCAATATGAAAGAAATATCTTAATCAATAAAGATGATTTATCAAAGTTGTGTGTACAAGGCAAAAGGTTACTTTTCAAGCGATGTATTGAGTATCAATGCATGAAAAAGGAATTGCTTTCTTCATTGATGATTACAGCTATAGCACCATTCTAAGTACCCTCAGACGTTTTCTAATATTGAATCTTATCATTAACAATTAGATCTAATGGACTTATTGTTGAATAGTTTATTAATTGAAAATATAAAAAGTCCCTAAAAATATTTTTTTATATATTAAACTATTGTATTAAAACCATTTTTAAAGGATATGTTTATCAGACAGACATATGTGACTTTTGGAAAAGATATATTCTTTGTCTGATAAACATATCCTTCATGTTATTTTGATACTCAAGTGATTGGAATTATCACTTTGGCAGCTTGTAAATAGTATAAGTACTAATTTGGTTGAAAAAAAAAAGATCGGGTATTACAATTGACTTTGATCACAAGATATGGTACCACTATGGCCAATCTCTCTATATATTTATATACAATAATGTTATACAATATTACGGAACATACCTTTTGGGTTGCTCTAATTAAATCTTTAACAATTAGTTAATGGTCAATGGATTTTCTTTTTTTTTTTTTTAAGTAAAATTTAATGAAGTAATTCTAGTGTTTAGTTTATTCTTTTAGGTTTTAGTTCCTAAAATATATTTTTTAAAAATAATTTTTTATAGAAGAATTTATTTTTTTTAGTAGTTGACTTAACTCGTTAAAGACTTTAACAAGAGCACTATATAAAGTGTGTTCTGTGGCACTTCTTTAATATTACTGCATAAATATATATATATATATATATACATCTATATATACAAAAATATTATTATGGCAACAGTGGAAATGCTATTATGCTCTTTAATATTATTTTTTTATTAAAAAAGACAATAAACCATTAACTTAGACCATTGGAGACTTAACTGGAACTCAAATCGTTGCCCATAATAGCATTTATGATATATGAAAATAATGTAGTGGGCAAAGAAGCTCAAATTATGGAATGCTCCTGTTAAGTCTCTATTGATCAATTAACAATCAATCATCCTCTTTTTTAGAAAAATTAAAATAAAATTTGATTAAGTATCAATATGGTTTTTTTTTTTAAGATTTAGTTTATAAATAAAAAACAATTTTTTATAAAAGAATTTATATTTTCTTTAAAAAAAATATGATTAACCATCAATTAAAAAGTCAAAATTTAAAAGGAGCATTTTATAATTTGAGCTCCGTTGCCCACTACTGTATTTCCCTATGTATATATATATATATATATATATATATAGAGAGAGAGAGAGAGAGGAGTGTTACAGTGAGCAAAGAAGTTCAAATTATAGAGATCTTCAGTTAAGTCTCTAACGGCCAGTTTTATAAAACCTTTTTTATATATGTTTCATAAACTAAACCCTAAAAAGACACATCAAACCCTAGAGTTACTTGATTAGTTTTGGTTTTATTTTTTCTAAAACTAAAAGACCGTTGACTCAATTGGAACTCTTCATAATATGAGTTTCATTTCCCATTATGGCATTACTATATATATATATATATATATATAATGCTATAGAGTGCTACCAAGCACACCTTATAGAGTTCTCATGTTAAGTCTCTAAAGCCCTTTTTTTTTTAACAAAAAAAATTCTTCTATAAAAAAATATTTTTTGTAAATATATTTTATAAATTAAACCTTAAGGGTACTTGATCAATTTTTTTTAATCATTAAGTTTGATAGCTAAAGAACTAACAAAAGTACTTCATAAGGTATGTTCCGTAGCACACCATAGGTTTTTCTTGTAAATATATACATATAAATCTATGTTAATGCCATAGAGTGTAACTAAGAGAAGAATCTATGATTTTTACATCAAACATAATCATGGAACAAATAAAAGCACCAATCATGAAATTATTGTGTTTTTTTATTTTAATTTTTTAAATTATATTATTGATTATATATCTTTTCTTACCTTGGTTCTAGATTGATGTCCACATTTGATGTGTGATAATTGTTGTTGACTTTTTGCTCCTATAATTGTGTAGCATTTAAAACTTGAAATGTATCAAAAAGTCCTTTTAACAATGTTAGGATTGTTATACTTTTGATCCAAATGGCAGGTGGTAAAGTCTAGTATGCTTTACATGCTTTTAAAAAAATAATAATCCAATATTATATTGTACAATAAATTAATCAATAACCTGTTATTTTTGGTTTGGATGACTGAGATATTTAGGATCAAGCACATGGTTTATCTTCTAGGCAGTCTTTTTGTGGGTGTTGTTTTATTTTCTCTACCCTAAAACTGTAGATATGAAATTTAATTAATAGTGATATAATAAGTTTTCTAATAATGTATTTTGTTTTTTTTGTAACAAATTTATAATGATTTGACTTCAAAGAATGATAAATTTATCCCAATTGTTGTTATGAATTTTGTTTCAAATTGAAATGTTCATTTTTGTAGAATTCATTAATAAGTAATTCAAAAAATAAAATGACCACTGTAAAAATCTTTACTTTAAAAGTTCAAGTCATCTATAATGGATTATTTGCATCATTCTTTACAAATCATAAAATGTTTTGCCATTACCTTAGCATAGTCAATTCACAATGTCAATGTAGTTACATTTAATCTCCATTTGAATGATATATTTATGAATTTGGAATGGCTGAAAGCCTAAGCCCATGTGTGGTCTTAGTGTTACTTGTACCAAAGAAAGATAGGACTTGGAAAATGTGTGTGGATTGCCGAGCCATCAATAAAATCACAGTAAAGTATCACTTTCCCATACCTAGAATTGATAATATGCAAGATGAGTTAAGTGAGACTGAATGTTTTACCAAGATAGATTTGAAAGAAGGATACCATCAATGAAAGATGGAGATGAGTGGAAAATGCTTTTAAAAGTAAAAATGGCTTTTATGAAAGGTTAGTCATGCTTTTTCGACTTGCAAATGCACCAAGTACATTATGAGATTAATGAATCATTTTCCTAGAGAATGTGATGGAGATCAAGGAACCTTGATTGAAACGACTTGGAAGCTTGCTAATATGATCCCAAGAAGACACTTGAAAACTAATGAGGATCAACATTTTCTACTATGAAGAAATCATGTATTGATGATCAACAAAGAAGAACAACATGATATTGGTGCATTATTTAAAGAAGTTATGCTTGAAGATGGTGTTAATTCAAGGAAATGTTTTAATATTATCAAGTCTCAAATAGGGATTATGTAAATTAAATCATAATCATAATAGCCTCGAAAAGTCCTTGAAGAAACATCCAAGAAGGCATGAAGAAATGGGAGCAAAATGATGAAGAATGAACAAGAGAGAAGGTTGCTACTGTTGCTATAGTGCCCTACTACAGTGCACTTTGTTTTGATGTTTTTCTTATCTTTAACTTATTTTAAAAGGATGTTTTATGTCTTTAACACCTCAAGAATGAATTGTAGGATAGATTATGTTACAACAAATATATCTGATCTTGTAAGTTCAAGAATCTTTTTGAATAACCTAAAAACATATTTTCTCCTTTGAGAGAAAACTTGAATGATCAAAGTGATTTTTTCTTGAGAGTTTCTTCATTAACTAATCAGGTTCTTGAGAGACTACTTCTAAGGCATTCTTTCACTTTGGTTTAGGGTGTAGAAGGTCTTACAAAACTTGTAGATTGGTTAAGGTTTTCCATAATCTTGGTCAATCTATACTACTAAACTTGAATCTTTGATAAATCTTGGGAAATTTGTTTAATTATGAGTTATTCTAAGGATTGAGCTAATGAATTGAGAAACTTCAATCCAAGGAATCACATCTCAATGTATTGGTAAATTTGTAGTAGTCTATTTTGATGACATCTTAGTATATAGAAAGAGCATAAATGCACTTAAACATTTGAGGATTGTTTTTGAAATACTTAGGAAGGAACAATTGTTGCTACTTGGAAAAAAAGTGTTCTTTTCGTTTACCTCAAGACACTTTTCTTGGTTACATTGTTACTCCTAATGGTATTCATGTGGATGAAGAGAGGATCAAAGCAACCCAAGAATGGAATACACCTAAAAGTTCCAGTGAGGTAAGAAGTTTCCATGGGTTGGTATCCTTTTATCAAAGGTGTGTACCTAATTTTAGCACTATTACAACCCCCTTTACAGAAATCATTAAGGTCAAAGTAAAGTTGAGTTGGGGGTAAAGAACAAGAACAATCCTTCAAATACTTAAGTCTAAACTTGTTAGTGCCCCTATCATCCCTCTGCCCAATTCTGTAAAATTCTTCGAAATTGAATGTGATGCATCTGGTGTAGGAATAGGAGTTGTACTTATGCGAGAAGGAAATCCAATATCTTATTTTAGTGAGAAGTTACATGGCACTTCGTTGAACTATTACAAGTGTGATAAAGAGCTTTTTGCTTTGGTTAGATCCTTAGAGCATTAGCAACACTACCTTTGGCCATTTGAGTTTGTCATCCACTCGGATCATGAATCATTGAATCATCTAAAGGGGTAGCAAATATTGAGCAAAAGACATGCTAAATATGTGGAGTACATTGAGATGTTTCAATAAGTTATCAAGTATAAGCAAGGAAAGGAGAAAGTGGTAGAGGATGCACTAGGTATGCTTTACTTACTACCCTTGTTGCCCGATTGCCAGGTTTTGAATTCTTGAAAGAATTGTATAAAGTTGATCATGCTTTCAAAACCATGTTTTCTACTTGTTGGAAGGGATCTCATAATAAGTTTTATTTGCATGATGGATATTTATTTAGGGAAGATAAGTTGTGCATTCCTAAGTGTTCCTTAAGAAAACTTCTTGTGATCGAAAGCCATGGGGATTTATTAATGGTGCATTTTGGAATAACTAAGACCTTGGTAGTTTTGAAGGAATATTTTTATTGGCCACACATGAAAAGGGATGTAGTTAGAGCATGCGAAACTTAACGGTGCATTTTGGAATAACTAAGACCTTGGTAGTTTTGAAGGAACATTTTTATTGGCCACACATGAAAAGAGATATAGTCAGAGTATGCGAAACTTGCATTGCATGTAAGAAAGCTAAGTCTTCTTTAAAACCACATGGTTTGTACATGCCTTTTCCTACTCCTAATGCTCCTTGGGAAAATGTGTCCATGGATTTTGCACTAGGTTTGCCTAGGACCAGGAGGGGTAAGGGTTCTATTCTTGTTTTGGAGGATAGACTATCTAAAACGGGTCATTTCATTGCATGCTCTAAAGTGGATGATGCTATTAATGTGTCCAACATGTTTTTCAAAGAAGTAGTTAGACTTCATGGCAAAGCTAGAACTATTGTTAGTGATAGGGATACCAAATTTCTAAGTCATTTTTGGAAGGTGTTATGGGGAAGATTTGGAACAAAGTTGTTGTTTTAGATCACTTGTCATCCCCAAATGGATAGACAAATAGAGATTGCTAATAGGACTTTGGGAACCATGTTAAAAGCTTTAATCAAAGGGAATTTAAAGTTGTAAGAAGATTGCTTACGATTCGTTGAATTTACATATAACATATGTGTACATTTTTCTACACATTTTTCTCCTTTTGAGTTAGTATATGGCTTTAACCCCTTTACTCCATTGGATTTAACACCTCTACCTTTGAATGAGTTGCAAAGCTTAGATGGAAAAAAGAAGGCAAATTTGGTCAAGCAATTACACACCAATGTAAGGGAACATATTCAATTGCAAAACCAAAGAAATGCCAAATATCATAACAAAGGTAAAAGAAAGGTAACTTTTGAGGAGGGAGATTTGGTATAGATTAACTTGAGAAAAGAAAGTTTTCCTTAAGCAAGGAAGATGAAGCTCAATTCTAGAGGTGATGGACCTTTTCACATCGCTGAGAAAATCAACTACAATGCCTATCGAGTCAACTTGCAATTTAAATACAAAGTTAGTCCAACTTTCAATGTGAGTGACTTGTCTCTTTTTTATGTAGATGGCTACTATTCGAGGATGAATCCTTCCAAAGAAAGGGGTAATGATAGAGACCTAACACCATCAATGTCTTCCGGACCTATCACGAGGGCACCAGCATCAAAGATGAAGAAAGCTCTAATCAATTACTGACAAAGGAAGGAAGAACGACCTGATTTTGAAACTATCTTTGAGGCTAACAAGTTTGAGGTAGAATGTCAGGTGAAAAGGATATGGAATATATCCACCTTTTGTGACCTAGAAGACTTGAATTCAAGACCCTAACTTCCCATGGAGAATTTTAAAGGAAAACACCAAGAAGGCTGGACAAATTGAGCTCAAACGAGTGGAGACAGGGTAAAAGGAAGGAAGCCTATCTAGAAATTGCTCAACCACATCTGACATTGCCAACATGAAAAACGAAGGCTGCATTTCCAGAAAGGGGTCAGAGTGGTGTGTCGCCCTCCATCCGGTATCGGCACTTTTCACACCAAGTGATCCGACTCCAACTGCCACTTTTCAACAAAGACATTATCTCCAATTTAAGGTTCTAAACTTGTTCTTTTGCCTAGTTTAGGGACCTTTTGTGTAATGATTTTCTTTTAAACTTATTTGCTTAAAAGGGCTGATCAAGACACTATATAAAGTGATGAGATCCTAGGAATTATTCAAATGAAAATAATGAGATTCAATAACAAATCCTTTGAACTGAGTGTAAATGATGAAAACTCCTAGGAGCAACTCAAATTGATTGAAGACCATTCATATAATCATTGAAAGATCATTTTAAAAGACATCCAACATGAAAGATTAAAGACTTGCAAGCTCAATTATTCAAATTTGAAGAAGAAAGAAGACAACATTTTATCACAAACTTGAGCTTGAAACCTGACTTGAAGAAAACTCTAAAACTTTATGAAGAATATGGGAACAAAAGAGGGTTGATTACCTTATTTTTGGGAGTTAAAAAGGACTCATTTCATGCCAAAATATGCCAAGAAAGCATGTAATTGAAAGCTGCAAGTTGGCTAGCAAAATGAGTGCAAAATGAAAAGGGAAAGGTGAAGGTAGAAGGCTGTTCGGTACCTGAGAGGTTCTGTCCAGTGCCAGACGCAAAACTTAAGGAGTCCTGCTTGCTACAGTAACCCATTCGCTGCAGTAACTGCTACAGTATGCTATAGTGCTATCCAATTTTCCAGCTTGTCTTTAGTTTTTCAAATTCTTTTGTGCCATATTTTTCCAGCTTTATTGTTAATTATTTAGCTTATAAACGAGCCATTCTTCCTTGTAAGTTAAGAATTCAATTCATTATGAAATCAAATTGAGAGATTGATGCAACGCTTCTTCTTCTGCTCTTTGAGCAAAGCAGACCTTTAGGTGTCACGCCTCGAAACTGAGGCGAAACACGGCTGAACCTGTAAGGTATTTCCCCCAAGTCCTAAGCCTCAACAAATAACAAAAAAAATTCTTTATATAAATAACGGTCATACTTTTTTTTATTTTATAAAGTTCAATCCTTACAAATAGAAAAGATAATACAATCTCAAATTTAAAGTTCTATAAAAAAAACATAAATTCATCTTAATAAATTTATAATAATAATAGATCAAGAATTCTCCAATAAAAGCTTGAATCTTCACCACTCTCACTTCCTGAAACTTCTAAATCTACAAGGGTGAGTAAAAGTGAGCTAAAAGCCTAGTGAAGAAAAGGAATAATCCTCAAATTTCTGTAACATCAAAAAAAAGTTCAATATTTCATTTAAGCATTCATACTAACCAAATAAATTTGATATTTATCATTCAAACAAGTATAGACAATTCAAAATTCAAACAAAGTAACTTCAACCCTTCATTCGATATTAGTTCTGGAACGAAGCGTCCTAAAGCATTAAGCTTGGCTGCATACTCCACCACCGACATATTCTCTGTTTGCTTCAAAGTGAAGAACTCTCTTTGACGCTCCATATGTAGAGTTTCTGGAAAATAGTTGTCCAATAATGCTTTCTTGAACACATCCAAAGTTGGGGAATGATCAGTGAAGGTATAGGTCGGTGCTGCACACTCCCACCATTTCTCGGCCTAACCAATCAGAGTCAGAAATGAAATTGCTAAATCCGCCCTCGCACCCCCCGAGACTTCAAGTACTCTAAAATTCTCTTCCAATTCCCTTATCGACTTTTCAGATTTCTCTAGATCAGTAGACCCTTCAAAATTCAAACAGAGTACTCAAAATTCAAACAGAATATTTAAATCACTGACTAATAATTTATGGCTCAAGGTAAATACATGTTGGTCAAATACTTAATTTAGTTCTAACTGTTTATCACCTTAGGTAGGCCTAACTGACAAACAGATGGGCTTTTTCCTCAATGGGTTCAAAACTAATAAGAGTGGAACATGTTCCTCCAACAGTTAAATATATCATCTTGAGCCAAACACAAAGCATTTTCAATTAATTATAAATCATAAACCAAAAACACATTTCTCACTTTATAAAAATTTTAACTTTAACTTGAACTCTTTTACTCCTTAAAATATATATATCAATATAAATTAAAATCAATCAAAATGAAATCTAAAAACAAAATCAATTAACATATAATAAAGATTAAATTGAACTAGAGAACAAAATATGACTTTCGTTTTCTTTCTTTTAACAATTTTGCATGGAAATTGAAACACAAAGATATGTCATTATTTTTTTTTCCTTTGTTACACGAAACAGTAGTTAAGACAAGTCGTTATATATATATTCTCTGCTATCCGCAAAGACTAACATCATAGGAGAAAAGTCATGTGATTTTTTTTTTTT
>JAWZTD010013891.1:2987-23070 GCA_035221335.1 Echites panduratus | reverse complement strand
ATAATATTCTCTCTTTATAGTCTCTCTCAATTCTTTACATATATTTGTTATTGTGTTTACAATATTACTTCAATATTTTTGTGTCGACGACTACTGCAAGACAACAAATTCACAACAATTAATATTTAATTGCAACTTGTCGTATAAAATTAATATTTAATTATAAGTTGAGAAAAAGATAATTTTAAATTACCTTCCTTACCCAATTTCCCTCCAAAATTACATCATTATAAATACTTAAATCCAAATAATTTCACAGATAGGCTTATCTCTCTAAAAATTCTCTCTCTAGAAATCACTATTTTCTCTCTGACTGACTTAATCATCGAAGAGCTTTAGAGGACTCGATTGCTCTTCGGCCATTTGCAGGTACCCCAATCCCAAACCATTATTGGAAAATCCTGATCTCTTTGGTAAGGGATCATATAATTCAACAACATCAGTGTGCTTAATGAAATTGTTTATCATAGTTACAAGTTACAAGTAATTTTGAAGTACTTGGGAATTTGGTACCTGAATAAATTTGAGTTTATAATTATCTAACGCTCTTTTTAAAATATCTGTTAGTCATATTTATGCAAATGAATTATTGAATTGCTGGAGATTGCTGTTAAAATGTTGTTTTCACCTAATTAGTGAAGAATATTCTTTTTTATGCCCTGTAATTTCTTTTGGAATTACAAGTTTATGCATATCATAGATGGATTGGAGCCACCAAATTGTGTCATTTAGCATTGCATGACTGAATTTTGTCATCTTCTTTCATGGAAATTTTCTAATTCCAGAGTTCTTGTTGCAAATGATAGCCTATTCTATTCACATGCATATGTTTTTATGAAAAAGTATGGTTCAACACAACACCACCCCAAAGAATGTTTAGTGATATACATTCATGTCTTAGAGATTTCTAAACATTAAAATGGATGGAAAGTACAAAAAATTTAGTATTTGTTTCTACTCTCCCTATGGTCTAAAGAATTTGAAATATTCTTGGATTAAATTGGCATAATTTGAAATGCCATCAAATGCTTTCTTTTAAGGCTTAGTTTGGCTCTAATTAAGTGGTCAGGTACTCTGTTGAGTCTACACATCAGAGCATAACTTAACTGTGGATATTTGACTACCATGCTTGTAGGCAAGCCCACATCTATCAAACACAAAGTATAACCTTTAGTCTATAGCTTTTGTTCCGGATTCTTATCAACAAGGTTTTTAAACTCGAGAGTTTATGTAAACTCGTTCGAAGTATCATAAACTCGAATCGTAAACGCGACTCGTAAAATCGTAGAGTTTATGTTTCTGTTAAATATATATATATTATATAATTTATATATAATCACAATAAAATAAATATCCTCCTAAATGTAAGAAACAAAGTATAAAATCCAAATTAATCAATTCCAAATAAAATGACAACAAACTAACAAGTTTTAAAAAAAATAAAATCAATCCAACATTGTTTAAAACATCAAAAAGCAAATATCGTAGAAACAAAAAAAACTACATTAATTTCAAAATCCATTGGAACAACATCATCTTCATTTTTTTTATATGAAATTTTTTGTACTTTCCATCCATTGGAACAACACCATCTTCAACGCTAAAAAAAATACCAACGAGTTTACATGGATATATGGTATAAACCAGTACGAGTTTACTAGTTGAAACGCGATTTTGACAACATTACTTATCAAGATTTACTTGCAAATGAGAGATTGTCTGTCTGTTTATTGTATTGGAGACCCTATTCATTTCTTTCTTATCCGGATTGTTTTTTAAGGAAATTGTGATACAATGGGATTAGTAAAGATGATATTAGGATTTTTTTTTCGATATATTATTCTTATGCAATGGAAATTTTACTTGATTTCCCCGTTGAGAGTTGATTAAGTTGTAGCCAAGATTTTATTTCAAATTTTTAGGTTCACCAATTAATTGCATAGACTATGTTGCTTGAGTTATTGCATTAAGTAATCAAATCAATCAATAGAATGGACCCCAAACATGCAGGAGAGATGTTGAGGTAATATTGATTTGGAGAATTGTTTTAAACTTTTTTGTGCATAAGTCATCAATGGGTTTCCAGTGTTGTTTTATAATAAATCTTGTTGCATTTAGTATTTGATTTATTTTGTGTACTTTCTAATTCTGTTGTGCTGAAGGCATTTGGAGAAGCAGAATGACCTCTTTATGGATGCTTAGGGGTCAATGTCACATGAATTGCGTTACCTTCAGATTTATTTCTAAATTATAGCATTGTATTTTCTTTTTATTGGTTCTTCCTTTGCTTTATTTATTTATTTATTCTAGTGTTATGTGTCTGTTTATTTATTTATTAACGCTTTTTATTTGAAATGCAAGTGTAAGTTATTTTGATATATGGGCAATTTTGTATCCAGATTAGATATGAAGTGTTGCATTTGAGTTCCTGTCAAAGCTACGGTTGTTAAAAAAAAAGATAAATATAGACAAAGAGATACTAGTTTTCATATTTTACTCCTTATATTTGTAGGTAGAGGAAGAATGTTGATGCTCAAGTTCTATGAACTTATGTCTGCCAAAGGTCTAACCAAACAGGTATTACATTTGTCAATTCCGATATCTTTTGGCTGCCCCTTTTTAAAATTCTTGTCGTTCATGTTCTCCCATCATTTGTGAATAACTAATTTTACTGCACCATAAAGGAACTTCTCTGAGATTACATATTTTGAATCAATCTTGGTTGACTGTTCATCATTTTCAAATGTTCCTCTTCCATTTAAACGAAGGATAAAGCAAAAATTGTATATGAAATATGACTCATGTAGTTTCCTTCCTTACCGTTTCTAGATGCTTTCTGTAGCATTTGTTCCAATAAAATTCTTTTTGATTTAGGAGTTTAAACTAGTGATATATGGTATACACCTTTGCTTTTTGATTATGAAATTTGAGTTTTATAAGTGTATCTTTTCCTCCTTTTTTTCTTTATTCATTAATTTATTTTTGTGCTGAAAGTATGCATATTGGATGACAATTTCGATGTATTTTATGCAGCTACTTTGATAATGCTTTTGATACTTTCATTAACCATGAGATAATTTCATTTTTATCTTTTTGTTTGCCTCATTTCATCTCTTGTGTTGATTTCTGATCCATGTGCAAATTCAATTACCAACAATAATTAATGTTTTCAGAACTTTGTATGGCATTATTTATTTGGGAATTCCATATATCCATATGGATGCTGCAATGGTTTCTATTTCACGTGATAATTTGACCGAAATAATCAAGCTGAAACGCTTGCACACGTGTATGGATATTGAGATTTTCAGACTGACTTGAGTGAAGGAGATTAGGCAATAGAAATTGGTAATTACTTGTAGACAGAAATGAGTTTCATTTGTTCCTTCAGAAGCTTTTATCTTATACTATTTTGTATAGCTGTTATTATTAATCATGTGTACACTATTTTGAAATTTTTTTTTATAAATGTGGTGCTTTTCCTTTTCTGATGTAGTTTTTACTTTGTAGAATGATAATGGCCACTATGTGTGTGGTGATGGAAATAATGGCTCTTGAAAAGCACTGCTTAATGTGTCCTAATATATGTATAGAAAAAGTGGCTGATAGAGTCCAAAGAGGTTAAGCGAATTATTAGATAGATTAGTTTTTTCTATGTGTCCTTGAATTCTAGTTTTCAATTTCTTTGTATAGTCTTTAGTTTGATGGTTCGAATATCCTGTCATGCAATGTTGGAGATACTCTTTCTAGCTCATTTGGTGCTTGACTTCATGGTGGGAAATGGTGGTGTTGATTGCTCAATTAATGATATAACCAGGTGTTGTCGATCGAGCGATGCACGGTATGCATATTTAAAGAAGAAGTAATACTAAAGAAAAAGAATGTTACAGAAAAGATTAAGAAAAGTAATTATACATAAAGCCTTGAAAATGATAAAACAAAAGTTAAGAAAATGTATATTAAAGAACAGTAAAAAAAAAAGAAGAAAGTTAACAAATTTTAATACTAAAAATTGTTAAAATTTGTAAAAGAAAATATAAAACATAAAAGAGGGAAGATCTGTTGTCAGGTGGAAGTTTTTGAAGAATCGTATTCACTTGAGGCATTGGAGGAGTCTGGATTGTCAGATACTATTATTATGTCAGACTCTTTATCTATTGTGTGTCTGTGCATGTCGAGAAAGACGTCAAAGAGAATTTGTAGGGGTAACTCGTGGAGAAGCATCTTTTGTAGATACCCAGTACTCTGTCTCTATCATGTGTGGTGTTAAGAGGTATGTGTGGTGTCTCTATCATATGAGATATATATATTATTCGGTGATACATTAGTCGGAAGGACTAATGATGCCAATCAGCATTTCTGATTAAAGAAAATTGTGGGAAGAGAAGTAGGTTGTTGTTAAAAAAGTTTGTTGAAGAAGGAGAAGAACAAGTAGAATAGTGTTGAAAAAGAAGAAGAGCAAATGCATAAATAGATTCATCAATATCTAATAATAAATTCTGTAATAAAGTTTGCATTCCGGAAAAAGGATGAAAGAAGAATTTCCTCTTGAATTTGTTCATGAAATTTTATTTTGTTCTTGAGGAAGGCAGCCAATAATAAGATTTCTGTCGCTATTCCCATTGGTTTGTTCTGGATTTTTCCCTCATGATTCTTTGGGAACACAAATAATAATAATAATTCTGTCACTATTTTTGTTGCTTTCTTGTGGAAATTTTTGCTCTTCTTTTTCTTCAGTTAAACGGTTTTTGGTTTTTTGAGGAAAATTCGCTCCTTTTTTTTTTGAAAGGAAGGAAAAAGGAAACAAGAAGAACAATAAAAATTCCAGTAAAAGGATTAAATTCCTTGATTGTTACATGCTTAATACGAATAACTTTGGAAAAGTGAATTGAGAAATTAATCAATTAATTCATCATTGATTAACCACTCAATTATTAAGTTATAACAGTCCATGGATTTATTAAACAATATTAATCAAATTAGAAGATCCCTTCAACTTTTAGGTCCCTATCTGGTTCCTTGGCTTCATCAGATTTCTTCACCTCTATCGTGTTTGTTGACCCTATCGGTTTCTTGTCCCTGTCGGGTTTTTAGACCATATCAGGTTTTCCATCTATGAGTATTCGGGAGAAATATATTTTTTACATATCATATTGCCTCCTGAGAGAGTGCTAATATTTTATATTAACACCTTTTCTATATAATATATATAAACAGTTGTTGAGTCATGACTATTGAATGTCTTCAAACGGTCAGAATAGATTCATAACGATAGGAATTTTTTCCCTTTGCCTGAAAAGTTATAAGTTGTGACCCTTCAAATTTCTCAAATGAATATATATACTCCTTTGTAAATCATTTGTACTTGAGCGTTCAGTGCATCTAACAATTCAATTTTGCAAACATTATTGCAAATTTCTGATCCAACAGCAAAAGTTCCCTTCTTTCTTCTAGTTTCAAATGGCTCCCAGAAAGATTTCTGGTTGCTCAATTGTTCAACCTAGAAACTTTTCAGAAGAACAGTACTTAGCACGTCGGGAAATTTTAGAGAATCATTGCCAGGACTTTTCTGATTTTGACAAGAAAGGCTTCTGTGTGGCATTCACCAAATCAACTTTCCCTGAGGCCAAACTTGAGGAAAGTGTTCGCCAATATCACATTCCAAAGGGTTATGCCCTGTCAATCCCAAACAAGTCAACAGTCTTGATTCAAGCTACTGAGTAACCAAAAGTTTTCGTCCATGAAAGTGGATTAAAATCAGGTTTGAGGTTTCCTCTTCATCCTTTAATAATAGATATCTTGAAATTTTGATCTGTTCCACTGTGGCAGTTAAGGCTAAATGCCACTAGGATGATTATTGGGTTTTATTCTGATATGTTGTAGGGCTGGAGTTCCTTGTTACCTAGAATTATGTAGGTATTTGTTCTCCATTTGCTTCACCACTAGCATTGAGAGCAGTGAATTCTTTGTAATAAAACAAAAATTGAAATTCTTTAAAAAGTATCCCAGCTCCAACAAAGAATGGAAAGACAAGTTTCTGTAAGTCCATTTTAGCACTGAAGCACCTGAAGCAAAAGTAATATTTCCAATTCAAATCCTTACCTATCCGTTCAATGAAAATCCTGCTGAGGATCTCATTCCCAAAATTCATTTAACCAAGTTGAAGAGTCACTTGGGAGAACTGGAGCTCCGGGAAAAACCTTGGAATGAGTCCATTCTGGGATGGGCTGGAGTGAGTTCCTTCACTCAACTGAGTGCCAATCTATTCTTCAGTAAGTTTATTTTGGATTGTTCTTTGGAATTGGCTGCTATATTTCTGTATTTTTTATTCTTCAGGATTCAGAATTTAACTGTGATGCAACTTTAATCTCTTGAATTTCTGATGTTGCAAATATCAACTTGGAAGAATTCTATAAGAAGAATGTCAGCGTTGCTATTCCTATCTTACCAACTACACCAGCTGTTGTTACTACTACCCTACTGCCTCCCCTCCTGAACAAGCAAGGAAAAGGACAAGAGCCACCAGAGTTCCTACTCCTGAAGTACAGATGGTGCCAAGTCCTGAAGAATCTTTTTCTTCTAATGTGCCACTAATTCATAGGAGAAAAAGAGGCAGAGTGATGATTGCAACAACAACTTCTAAAATATCTTCAAAATCATCTACCAGTCAAAGCTCCAAACCTATTTTGAATGTTGAGCCTTTGAAAATGATATCTCATTTAGGAGATTTGATTCCTTCTCAATGGCATAGGAATGTGATGATAGAAGAAGCTGGGACTTCAAAACCTACTGAAGAAATAGCTATGAAGCCTTACAGTAAAAGCATCTACAGTCATGAAGATCCAGATGTTGCTAAAGATGTACCAGAAGAAATAACAAATCAAATCAATATCTGGATCGTGAAGTGCCAGCAATGGAGGTCGTATCTGGGACTGAACCAGAACCTAAATGTCAGGTTTTTGAACATTCAAGAAATGTTGATATGGATGTGCCTGAAAAGCCAAGGGCTAGTGAAGAAATTGAAAGCCGAAAACGTAACGAAGATCTTCGAATTCCTATTGTAGTGACTGATACAACAGATGACAAAAAGGCTGCTGAAGAAGTTTATACCAGCAAAGAACAAACTGTTGAAGTTTCTAATGGAATAAAAGAAGTAATTTCAAAAGAAAACCAACAAACTGCTGCTCATACTGCTGAGGAACTTATATGCTTTACTTCAAACTTTATCAAATTTTGGATATCTCGAGTGCAATCAAATAACATGATGGATGATGCTGCAATTCTTGACAGCTTGGAGAATCAAGGTTTTGCAAACCTACTTCCTGCTATTAGTGTCATGGTAAGGAACATCTCCAGAATATAAGTTTATGCTTGTTGTTGGTTTCAATAATTGATATAGCTTATTGTACTTTTTCTAGGCTAGTACTATTTGTACAGGAATGTCTGTTCACTGTGAGCAATCAGATGTATCTAAGGAAAAATCTGACTAAGAAATTACTGTTTTGAAGAAAGAAAGAAAGGCTTATGAAAGAGAAAATGGATCTCATGAAGCAAATTGATAACTTGAAGTATGAGAAGCAGAATTTATATCGTCACATTTCAAATCAGAGTCAGCAAATATCAAATTTGGAGGAGGAAGTTGCTTTGCTGACTGAAGTTAAAGACTTTGAAAATACTAGAAGTAATAATCTAGAAGAGTCTGTAAAATCTTTGAGGATGCTAAAAAGCAATCTGGAGGCATCTGTGGGAGATCTGAAAAAACAGAAAGAAGATCTCCAAACTGAAAAAACTGCTTTGGAGCAAAAACTCAACGCATAGTCTGGACTTAACATTCCAGTTTTAACAGGGAATGACAGTGCTGAGAAGTTAGAAGCTGACCTGAAGAATCTCTATTCTTCATTTGCTATCAAAGAAAACAATTACATCTCCATTACAAGAAAGCTAGTTGCTGATAAGTAAAAAGCTGAAGAAAAAATAACCAACCTTGAAGAGCAAAGCAACAAGATCCCAAAATTGAAAAGCAAAATCAAGAGCAAGAAAGCAGAAATCAAAGCTCTTAAGAAAGATATTAATTCTCTGAAGGAGAAGATTGATAATGCAAGCCAAGACACTAACAGTGAAGTAGGATAGATTAGAAAACTTTTTTAGTTCTTTGTAAGCTTGACTTTTGTAACCATAATGAATATTTATTGATACATGAATGTTCAATGTGTTGCATTTTCTTGAAAACTTGTTTCTTGAAACACTTGAATGAAATATGAGTTCTGAATAAAACTGTGACAAAGTAAGAAGTAATGGCAAGCTCATTACACAGGTGTCAAGATTGTTCAGGAAATTGCTATTTTAATTGATTATGCTATTTCACCCAAGAGCCTTTATTGTAGCTGCTTCACCATATTATATTGAAAGCTTTTATTTAGCATTGAAGTCTATCTAGTAATGTTCTACATGCTAATTATTTTACATAGGAAGTAATGCATATTCTTATTCAAGAGTTAAAGTCTCCTGATGAAGAAGGAATGAAGAAAATTGTGCTGAAAGTTGTGAAGCAGATTATTTTCTCATAAGATATTCTTCCACAATTTTTCCACAACTTAAACTTGATCAACTTGTAACATCAACAAGATAGAGATGTAACACAAAGTTGAAAAGCAAAGTCATCACATAAAACCAGAATGATAGAAAACCAAACTCATTTGTCATAAATAAAACTTTTTTCAAGTTATAAGTGTTCCATATCCTAAGAAGTTTATCACTATTCAAATCAGGAAGAATATAACTTCCATTTTCTCTTGCTTCAAGAACAATATATGGCCATTCCCATCTTTGATCTAGTTTTTCAAGATTTGCTTGTTTTGCAACATCTGCCTTTTTCAAAAAAAAAGGATCACCTTCCTGAAACCTTTCTATAGAAGATAGACTGAGAACCAATTCTATTCAGACTGAAGAACAAATTATATTAGGCAATTACATCTTGAATAGTCAGAATTGTGTACAAAAGAAGAAATTTTATACATCTAGGATTGTCATGCAAGGCTCTAGCATCTGTCTTTTTCAAAAATAGATCACCTTCATAAAACCTTTCTATTCAGCCTAAAACCTTTCTATTGAAAAAAGTGTGAGAACCAATTCTATTCAGCTTGAGAACAAATTATATTTGGCAATTTCAATTGCATCTTGAATAGTCAGAATTGTGTACAAAAGAAGAAATTTTATACATCTAGGATTGTCAGGCAAGGCTCTTTCCAGCTAGTGGAGTGTTATTCGTTAGGATGTGTAATTGCTTCTTCAAGTCTTTGATCTCTGACTTTTTGGACATAACTTTCTTTTTCAACCTAGGAATCTTGTTGACCTCATTCTCTAATGAAGATATTTTCTCTTCAGCCTTTTGAATATCAATTATCAATTTGCTGGTAGTGGATATGTAATTGGTTTCTTTCACAGCAAAGGAAGAATATAGATTCTTCAGTTGAGTTTCCAGTTTGTCAACAGAGTCAGTTCCTAATATGATGGGTAGATTGTGTGAAGAAAGGGACTTGAGTTTTTCTTGAGAATCCTTTTGTTTCTCTAATTCCTTTATAGAACCTTCCAAGTCGATCTTCAAGACATTGTAAGATTCTAGAGTTGCTTCTAAATTTCTGCATTAAGACTCTCCAAACTTTCTGGATTCAACATGTTGCTCCAATTTGCTAATTTGTAGATTCTGGTTGGCAAAGAGGTTTTCATAACTTTTTTTGAACTGTTGTAATTCTTCTATGCTGTTGAGCAGATTAGTTTTTTCAGATTCATTGTTCTTTCTCTCTTCATCAAATTTAGCTTTTTATATATTCAAACAATCAACCTCACTTTTCAGAGCTTTATTTTCAACATTAATCGTTGCTTTGCTTTTTTGGCATTGATTAAATTGTAGAGAGAATGCTGAATAAACTGAGCTAACTTGTTTTCAGAACCAGAGACAAATGTTTGAGAAATTAGGACTAAAGAATACTTCATAAAAAAGGGATATTAAAATGAGTTTAATGTTATGTACCATGGATTCGAGGGCAGGAATTAGAGTGGAAAATTCATGATCTGAAAAAGAAGCTAAGATAGCTGTGTCATCTATCATTCTACTTTGGTTTACTCTGGTGTTCCAGAAGTTGACAAACTGAGTCATGAAAGTGAATAATTCCTGAGTTATGGTACTATTATCATTTGCGATAGGGCTTTCCTCAGGATGAGCAAGTTCAGCAGAGATATGATTAATATGCTTATCAAGATTTTCTTGTACATGACCAACTCTTTCAGTAGGCGTGTTACTAATATCCAAGTGAACTTGTCTGGTTCTGCAAAATTGATGAGGGGTCTTATTTTGCAAAATTGTCTTGTTTTCATCGTCAGAGATAAGAGTAGCAAGAAGAGAAGCCCTGCAGCTGTTGGAGTATCATTGACTTTATTGGATTCTTCGATGTTACCAATAACTATTTGTGGAACATTGGGGTAGAAAATTCTCCAAGGTAGTCTGCATGAAGCAGATGATCATTCTCCTGAGATGTAATCTTGTTTGAAGGATCAATATCTGTTACTTTCTTATTACCTACAGTTTCTTCAGGATCATGGATTTGTGGAATGTTGGAATCTAGATTGCAACCTCTGTCAAGTTGCAACATGATTAAACTCGTACCAACTACTTCATAAACTAATTTTTCTACTGTGATGTTCTTTTCCCATCCACTTGGGATAGGATTCTGTGTTCTAACATCACATTCAAGAGATCTAATTGTTAAAGGGCATGCATCCAAAACTTGGTCCACATCCTAATCAACTGGAGGAGACTATGAAGAGTCACTATTTGTTGCTCTTCTCTTCTGTCTTGTGACGAAAGGGATCTCTGATAAACCAGACGAGCTACTCTCTAGCTGAACTTCTAGAATCGACACTATTCTTATTTCCACAACCTTTAGAGGATTAGTTGCTATATTTTTTCTCTTTCTATTCTTAGGAGGAGGCATAGGATCTGGATTATTTCTCCCTTCTGAGATTCTGATAGAGTTGCTTCTCATGTAAAATTCAGCAAGATCAATATCTGCATACAAAGTACACTGGTGGTTAAATCAAGAACAAAGAATAGTAAACAAGGAAAAAGTCCATAAACACTTATTGTGGAGAAGTCTAAGATTCTTGTCATTTGCAGGACTTAAACCTGCCCAACCAAGGATCCTTTCATTGAAAGGCTTCTCAGAAAGTTCCAGGAGTCCAAGATAAGCCTTCAATGCTGCAATATGACTGTTTGAAATGAACTCTTGGCCAGGTTTATAATTGAAAGGATGTATTAGAGTCTGAGTTGGGAATAATATCTGGAGTTCAAGTACTCCAACCCCGAGATGAACCTTCAAAAATTTTGTTTTTCCCTTCCTTATTAGAAGCGGGGTACTTCTTGAAGAATTTCTCCCTCTGTCTGAGCATGAAAAATCCATTGCTCTTGCTTCGCGTAGTAAAGCATACAGTGAAATCATACCTAAACAATTCCGAATAACAAGGTACCACTGCTCGCGCACAAATCAGGATGAACCCGATGATCATTCTGACCATATTAGGGTTCAGTTGCCATAGAGGGATAGACTAGAACTTCAGGATATCCTGTATTAATAGATGTAGAGGGAATCGAATGCCAGCCTTTAATCTAATCTCCATCATATATCTGTGGTCCTGGCACATTGTCTATCAAGAATGAAGAACTTGGCGGAATCTACAATGAACAATCTCTTGGAAGGTGACATAAAGTGACATATTCCTGGAGTTTTGTGGCAGTAAGGGTGGAGTTACTGAAAGCTACACAGAAACTCTCGCTAACATACTTTTCGAAATCGGTATATTGATTTTCCGTAACCACGGTAGGAGGAAGATAATTATGGGTTTCAAAATTTTTTATCTTAAGAGTGTCGTGAGTTCCACAAATTCTTCGTGGAGCCATTCGAGTGAAGGGAATCTAGAAAGAGAAAGGTTTCTGAAGATTTTGCTAATGAAAGTTGTCGCACAGGTAAAAGAAAAGGGAAGTTGAAAGAATTAATATAAATGTATTTTTTCAATCAACTTGTTTTTTGTAAGTATTTCAAATTGATGGATATCTTGTAAGAAGTAAACTAATAAGCATGAATGTGGAACACCAAGTGGGGATAATTAAATCAAAAACTTTCAAAATACATTCAGTATGGTGTTAGGATGACTTTATCACTCTTTCAAAGGATGGTGTGATGGATATTAAATTTATCCCAAAACTTTTTACTCAGGTCAATTTGAATCGGACTTATCCTTGTCAAAAATCAGTCTAATTGAGTTGAGTATATTTATATCTGTAAGGTATTAAACCAATTGGCTAGATAATTCAAAAAAAAATTTCTATGTAATTCATTGCTTCAGCCTTAATATCATAGATCTTAATTTGTGTTAATTTTGTATATTGATGATTGTAAATTGCTTCGTCCAGATTTTGATTTATCTTTTGTAATTAATAGCTTGAAATACAAGAACAGAAACTAACATTTTAGCCCGTATAATGAAGATCAAAATCGAATGTGATGTGGATATGTAGAGAAAAATTCATGCAAGAAGGATATTTTTTAAGAAGGTAAGAAACATATTAAGAGAGAAACAGTCTGTAAAATTGTATTCACTCTATTGCAAAGTATGATGGATAAAATATTGTCAAGATAATGATTTGATTTTTTTTTTTTTTGGGAAGAGACGTGAGCGATGAAAAGTCGTGACAGACTGCTCTGATACTGCTGTGGCAGATAATTGGACTTTGGTTGAAAAGGACTTCTACTTGACGTGTGTTTTAGCACATGCAAAGTTGATTTTTTTCATCTTGTAAGTAAGAGTGGCAAAGTATTTTTATTTTTTTTTTAGTTTTATTTTTCAAGAAAGGGTGAAAAGAAGTAGAAAAGTGAGAATATCAAATAATATGATAATGGAATTATTGATATGTTGACGATGAAAAGGAAGAGATGAGTTATTTTTATCAGATACGAGGACTACTGGAAAAGATACGAGAACTTGCTTATACATGTGCATTAGTACGACATATATCGCATATGCTATTTATATTCATGTATAATATTTATACTCTGGGCGAAGGAAAAATTTTGTACTTCAACCACACTACTATAGCTGATGGAGGAAATCTACATGTCCTAATTTTCAGTTGGTGAATATGTACAATAAGATATATATATGTGTATAATAATAATAATCATAATGACGTTCACGCTTGTGGGGAACTTGTATTTTTTGTTCTTGAATATCAAATTTAATTAGGATGATCAGTTAAATTCTTTTTTTTTCTCAATTTATTTATTTATTTTGTTAAATGAAGCTATGAATGAGTTAAATGGTTCACTGGAATTTTTTGGTGCAACTCTCTAGTTGGTATTATAAGGCTTGGATAACTTTCTTTGTCTTGTAGGATTGTGCTCATTCAATTTGTTGGAGATACGTAAACAAGAATAAAAATATATATGGAATAATAATAATAATAATAATAATAATAATAATAATAATAATAATAATAATAATAATAAAAAAGAAAAAAAAGGGAACGAAGAAAGTTAAGAAAACTATTTTTATATAAAGCAATAAAAGGAATAGTTAAAAAGTAAGAGTAAAAGAAATTTAAAGAAACAACAAAATAAACATAAAAGAAGAAAAAATAGTTAAAATTAATAAATAAAAGAGAAAATTAATTTTAAAAAAAAGAAAAAAAAAACTCAGAAGAGTTTCTTGTTAAAAGTAAAAACCAAAAAGTAAAACATAAAATGGGGAAGAGCAATTGTCGGAGGTGGAAGAGTTTGACTAATCGATTTCATTGGATCCGCTCCACGAGGTTCGATTGTTAGATATGACGATTATACCAGACTCTTCATTCATGGGTTCAATGTGCATGTCGAGAAAGATGTCAAAGATGATATCCAGCTCTATATTTTCGAGAAGAATGCTCTGTAGGTACTCCGGACTTCTAGCTCTCATTATGCGGCTAAATAGGTGGGTTATTTCATCCGTTAGCTGAAGCATATCTGCTTTAGACTTTACCAGCTTGGTTTCGAGCTTTGCCGGAAAAGGTGGCAGAGGTGGAGGGTTGCCATTGCTGTTCGTTGGGGAATGTGGCAACGGAGCACTAGCATTATTCACATTTTCGGATGGTGTATTCATTTTTAGTTGATGTTTTGTTTTTTTGAAAGGTTTTGTGGTTTAGAGGTTGGGAATTGTCGACTTATATAGTAGAGATATCGAATAGGACGTTCAAGAGCCTTTGTTGTTTCATCTTCATCTGGGATAATGTAGATTCTATTAATGTTCCGAAGAAAGATTTGATTGTCGGTTTGGTGTTTTCTAATCAAATTTAATTTTTTTTAGTTTTGATACTCTAAAGATAAGTTTTATTTTGCTCATAGAGCTTTATAGTTACAATGTTGATGTGAGGTTTATTTATATTTACATTGGACTACAAAGCTGAAAGAGGACGAAGAAGAAGAAAGATTCAACGCAAATGGTTGCAATCTACCAGAAAAAAGCTCAAAGAAAATTAGGAGAAGAAGAATTTAATGTTGAATATGTGCAGGAAATGTTTCTAAGTATGTCTGTGCTGGAAATATTAAACAAAATAGTAACATTAATATTAGAATGAGAGGAAGAAAAGCTTCACCTTCAATTCATTCAGGAAATGTTTCTTCTTCCCCTTGGAGAGGAACAAAGAAGCAAAATATTAATGCTAATATAAGAAAAATAAAATTTGAAGCGGAGAAAAAAAACAAGAAATAAAGAAGGAAAAAGAGGAGGAAGAAGAAGAATCCTGACAAAAGGGATGCCTTCTAGAAAAAAAGCTGGAAAAAGAATAAGGAGAAGAAGAATTCAATGTTGAATTTGTGCAGGAAATGTTCATATTCTATCTCGGGATTGATAACAAGAAATAAAATAATAACATTAATATTTAAAAAAAAAGATTTACGTTCCACAAAAAAAGCTGAAAGAAGAATGAGAAGAAGAAAAATTTACTCTTTAATTCTTTCAGGGAATGTCTCTTCTAGATTATTAACATGATGTCATTCCATACAAAGATAAATTCTTTTTGCAAATTAGAAGATAGTCTGAGTAGAAATTCTATCTGGCAATTTTAATTACTTCTTGGATAGTCAGAATTGTATAGAGAAGAACAAAATATATTCTGATAGGATGAACAGCTGGTGGAGTATTATTGTGTACAATATCTAGATCGTTCTTCAGGACTTTGAGTCCTTTATTTTCTTTGTCATCTGAATTTTCATTTTTCTAATTCAAAGTATTATATAATATAATATAAAAATGGAAAAGGAAGTAGTCTCTTTCATTAACTGTTGGTTAACAATACCCAACCTAAAAGCTTTTAAAATGGTTAAAAGGGTTGGGCTTTTTATGGTGATTCAACTTGCTTAATTTTGACATGTTAATGATATATGGTGAGAAATGAATATCCATAACATCTCTTCTTGAAAGAGTGTTAAATAACTTTAATATTTTTTGCAGTTAGAATTGTTGAAGAGCCTTATGGTGATGGTTCAATTTAAAGGTTTAGTTTGTTTCCCACACTTTCTTTTAAAGATGGCTCTTTAAATTCTCTATTTTGGTACCTTTTCTTGGGAAATGTTCCAGTTGCCAATATTTTTCATATAAGGATTTCTTTATAAATAAGGGTTTTTTTTTTACTACTCAGTTTTCCTTCACATTTTGGCATTATTATTTTTTAGAGAAGCCCTTTCTGTAATCGTTGTTTTTCCTTTCTTCATCTAGAAACCCTATTTTCCATGGCAACAGACAAATCTCAGGAATCGTATCTATCATCCCATCATGGGATTTCAGCAACACAGAATACCGGGCTCCTCGAGAAGTAAAAGAGGAACAATATTTTGATTTCTCAAAGTTTATAAAAGAGGGTTTTTGTGTTTGCCTTCTACATTCTACTATGTCTGTTTCTAAGCTTAGGAATTCATCGGGTTGTACTACATCCCGAGGAGCTACTCACTTTCTATCCCATCCAATTCAACATTTTTTATTCGAAACATAGAAAAATTGCAGATGTTTGATTTTGAAATAGGGCTGAAATCATGTATTAGGTTTCCACTTCATTTTCTCATTGTGGATATCTTAAGGTCTTGGTCTATTTCGCTACAACAATCGAGTCCAAATGCAGTCAGGATATTAATCGGGTTCATCTTGATTTGTTGTTGAGTTGAGGTTCCATGCTACTTGGAGCTCTTCAGGCACTTCTTCGCCATATCCTTCGGTGCCCGAAATGAGAGTAGCTGATTTTTCATGCTAAAGCAGAGGGTAAAATTCTTCAAGAAATAGCCAAGCTCCAAGAAGGAGTGGAAAGATAAATTTATCATTGTTCACCTGAGCGATGGAGCACATGAATTCGAGCTTTATTTCCTGTTCAGAGTTTGAAGCACCTAGTCAACGATAAAAATCATGAAAAGTATATCCCAAAGAGTTATTACTAAAGATTAAAGCTCATTTGGGATTATTAGCACTGAGTGAGAAACCCTGGAATGAACAAGTTCTTGGGTGGGCTGGAAGCCCATCTGTGAGAAGAATCCAAGCCTTGTCAAAAGTAAGTATTTTAGGGTAGTGGCCTTTCTGATAGAGACCATTGTTGACTTCTTTCCTTCTTTGTAAATTATACCGTGCTAATGAATTACATGTTATGGTCATCTACAGAAATCAATCTTATTGAGCTTAGTTAGAGGAATGATCAGTCCGTCATTCCTGATCCAATAACTGTTGTTCCTAAAAGAGGGGTTAGGAGAAGAAGGAGCCCAAGTCCTGTGGCAGTGAAGGAGTCTGAGTCTTCCTTTTCCTCTGATGTTCCTCTCATTCAGAGGAGGAAAAGAAGTACGGTGCCAGTGACACCATTTGTAGCATATGCTGATTCTCCAGCTCCAGCATCCAAGGTTCTTCCTCTATCTATGATTGTTTCTAGTGAGCAGGTCGGAACAGCTAAACCACATGTTAAGGAGTCGTTCAGGAATGTGGTAGTTACTCAGCCAGAGCATGTTGCAGGTTCTAGCACATATAAAGAGTAAGATGAAAGAGGAGCTGGAGTGGTAAGGCCATACAGTCCCAGCATATATAGTCCCGAAGATCCAGATGCAGTTAAAAATATTTCTGAAGAGCTTCGTTTGCATGTGGAGAAATAGATAAGATTATCGAATGAGGCTGAGGAGCAAATCTGCATTGATCATGTTAAGGAGTTGGTCTCTTCTGTGGTTTTAAATTCTTTTAAGAACACGGAGATTCCTAAGAAGGAAAACTTGGTGAATGAAGTAGCCGTTGAAGTCCAATATGCTGAAGTCGAAAAGGAGTAGGTTCATGTTGAGGAGATTGAGGGTGGATCTGATTCTGTATGGGCTGATGTGGAAGTTCCTGATGTTGTTAGTATGGGAACTCCAGGCAAAGATACTTCATTGCCTCAAGAAGGTCAGTTGCCTGCTAAGGCTCCTACCGCAGGAATATCTGGCAATGGTGTTGAGGATTTATTGTCTTTCGCCTCCAACTTTGTCTATTTTTGGGCTTCTCAGGTAGAGAAAAGTGAATTGGCACAAGATGTAGCTATTGTTGCTGGGTTGGGAGGAGAGCAACTTTCAGATGTATTATTGCTTTTACTGCTACGGTAAGATTTCATTACTGATTTATCTCTTATAAGAAAGTAGAAAATGTGGTATACCTTTTTCCCAATTAATGTTCTTTTTTCTGCTTGGATTCAGGGAGGCTGTCTTTTTAGAGTAATTTCACTCATCTGCATCAGGCAGGAAATAGCAGATCAAGGTACGAAGAAGAATCTGACTGAGTGTAGAGAGTATGGGGAGATCTGGTGCAAAAATTTAGAAGAATCCTTGGAGTTGTTCAGGGTTGTGAAGAGTAGTCTGGAGAAGTCCATAAGGGACCTAGAAAAGGAGAAAAGGGAGCTGCTACAGGAAAAATCTAACTTAGAAGACAAGCTGAGATCTCAGCCTGCGTTGGATATACCAATCCTGACCGGGAATGAATCATCAAAGAAACTGAAGAAAGAGCTGAGGAAGTTGGCCTCTTCTTTTGCAGTAAAAGAGAGTAACTATATCTCGATCTCCAATCAGCTAATTGTAGATCTGAAAAAAGCTGAGGAAAAGATTTTAAGTCTGGAGCAGCAGCTCAATAAAGTTCTGAAGCTGAAAGAGAGGGTCAAGTCCAAGAAGGGTGAAATAAAATCTTTGAAGAGCAGTTTACAGCACACTCCTGATGATGTTTCCTGATCTCCTTATATCATTTTAGAGTGTAGTTTCTTCGATTTTGTCTATAAATATATAATATATATAGATGTTCTAAACTTGATTTCTACTATATTTTTTTATATATGTACAACTTCTAAAGAAAATTTGAGTAAGTCTAGAATAGTCTTACATAATATATTATCTGTATATATTGTTCATAAAGTAAACGTAAAACTGAGTATGCGAATAAGAAGATTAAGTAATTAAGACGAAAGAAGATAATGTATCATCGTGCTAAAATACAACTTCAGAATGAATATTAGTGCATCATTTCATCCAATCCTAAGCTTTTTCGTTTGCTTTTTCTTATTCTGTGGCAAAGCATCATCAGACTGTGGTTCAGATTTCAGAAATTTTTCTTCCAAGCGAATTCATACTCTTGAAGAAAAACTCTCTGCTTTTCATCATGACAAGGAAGATTTTCTATTGGTAAGTATCACTATATATTATTCAAAAAAAGGAAAAAAAAATATAAAAAAAACAGAACTAAAGTTTCAGTATTAAGTAACCTGTTGCTGGAGAGACTGGAATAGGATTGGCAGGAGAAGAACTTGAACTTCTAGCTTTATCTGTATTTGTATCAGTGTGTATTATTCAAAAAAGGGCAAAAAAGGAGGAAAAAAACACACAACCGAAGTTTTAGTGGATATAACCTATTGCTAGAGAGACTGCAATAGGATTGCCTGGAGAAGAACATGAACTTCTAATTTTCTCTGTACTTGTCGGCAACTACTAGTGAGCTTCTTCTGAACATTCACCAAAGGAGATGATAGTGCATCGTTGACGAGAATCTGCCAGTTACAGGTTTAATGTAGGCCAAAAATGTCTTCGATGCCAACTGTTCATGAACCCGATCTAGAGGAAGTTCGACATTTTGTAATGAACAGAAACAAGGAAAAAGTCATCTTTGTAGCATAACAAACATAGTGTTTCAACTACTAATGCAACGAATGAGATGCATATTGTCAAAAATAGATACCTGATTGAAGTGATGCATGGCTTTTGAGGCAGTAAAGGTCAGAAGCTGTTCAGCTAGGTCACCAAAGAGAGAACCAGTAATAGAGCCATTTTCATCGATCAGGTCAAGATCAAATCGACACTTGTTGAAATTGAATAATGGTTTAAATTTGCCAAGTAAGAATGAATGGTGATAAATAGAGGAACAGGATGGTTGAATTTGTTTAATCGAATATCAGATTACCGGGGTTCAGCAAGTTGTTTCTCCTTGCATGTGTTGCATGTAAATAAGACCCCAGATAATGCAGATGTTGACCAATGACACTTCTTGCAGCTCATATACCAATACCTTTATATTTTGTTACGGAAAGAAAACCGACTCTTCACCCACAGAGGCTGTAACAATAAATGCATACACACTAGTAAAAAGAAATAGGATGATAGAGCATGGATACTGAAGTTATAATTTTGTTTCCTTAGCAGATGAGGCAATGTCTATAATAAATGTGATTTTGTCATCTGGGCTGAAAGAGATATCTAGATTGTATTGCTTATATGTCTGCTTAGGAATGATATTATTCAGAGAATGTGCATTTCTTTTAGCCCCGACAAACATCGCATGATCAAAGGTTACGTTGAGTAATTAAGCATAATAGCAGAAATAGTGTAGAATTAAATTTGGATTCTATCTAAATAATACATATCAGACCAAAGTATCAGGTCGTTTGCTTCGAATCAATCGTGTCGATAGAGCAAGTCCTATGAAATAAAAAATACATTAAATAATATTCATAAGTAGAGAGACACGT
>JAWZTD010013883.1:0-23073 GCA_035221335.1 Echites panduratus | reverse complement strand
CTAACCACACAATCTTTGATGAAATCTTGGGTAAGTTGTTAATTGATGTGTTTATGTTAATGAAGAATGAATCCTTTACATGAATCACATCAATTTGGACCAATTCTAAAAAAAAAAAGGTGGAGGACAAAAAAAAACTAAAATAAATCTATATGGACCAAACTCACAAAAAAAGAATGGTGGAGGATAAAAAAACTAAAAAAAAAAAGATTTTGGACCAGACTTATAAAGACAAAAAGGTGAGGGATCAACAGTACCAATCTTCCATATTAAAATGCTAATATTAATTTCTATTGCCAATAAATAATGAATCTAGAAAGTCATACAAGATGAAATCAGAGAGCTTATAATAAATTGGGCTTTTTACCTTGATTGAAAAAGAGTACAAGGACACTTTGAAGCCAAATTAACTGATTGGTTTATGGGTTTGGATGAATGAATTAATTAGTTAATTAATTAATCTCTAAAAGGAATAGTTTTTTCCTTTTCCTAAAAGGAATAAGAAAATGCCCAAGAGTTTAACCTATTAGGACTAGATCTTGAAGGTTTATAAATATCCCTTTATGAAACCTTAGCCGCACTTAACAACAATAAAAAAATTTTTGTTGTTTTTATTTGTGTAAGGACACATCAGAAGTCATTGCCTATGGACAAAGGTGTGGATAATCTAGAAGCTTAACATTTGGGGGGGCTGATTTGATAGTAGATCTATGCAGCAAAAGGTATTTATCATATAATACTCTCTAGACATATGAAATAATTATAAATAAGATGAGTCTGATACGATCATGATTTTATTGAATTCAATTTAATGTTTCCTCTCAGAGATTCTACCAATTGAAAGAAATAGGATCTTGATGGCCATACAAGTGGGTATGATATCTCTGCCTCCCTTGCATAGCCATTGATATCTATGTAGCTAGCCTTCTCCATGGTAAGTTGGAAGTTGTTCGTCAATGAACATTGAACCATAATCAGGGCCCTGATAGAGTGAAAGGTCCTTCTAGCAATGGCACGACCCACCAACCCGGCCCGTCATGGAAACGTCTAAACAGTAACATGAATCGACCTGGCACACGAAACCGTCTAGAAACCATGTGGTTCAAAATTTCACGAACCCCCTGGCCCATTTCTAGCCCACAAAGCAGCTCTCCGTAACTCGTCCTAGCCCATCCCAACCCACCCTGCCCCGTTTGACCCGCCCAACCCTTGCTCCACAATGGTCATGTGACCGTTTAAAAAAAATTGGCCATGAAATGTTTTTCCTATAACCCCCCCCCCCACACTTCATTATTTCCTACAAAAAATCTCCCAACTTTCTATTCTTCAATCTTCTTCATTCTATTCTCTAATTAAAAGTCTATATTGGTTTGGGAAATTTACTTTGGCAAGAAGAGATTAGATTTGGAAGAGTTTGTGAAGAAATTTGGTGATCAAGCTTCTGCAATTTTCGGCCAAATCATCCGATTTTCGATTTCCAAGTTATTTTCTTTCTACCTATCTTATTATTTGTTGTATTTAAAAAGTTTTTTTTCCCCTTATTTCTTATTAAATTTTCTTGACTGCATTTTATTTGTCACTTATTGAAAATCATCTAGTTAAAAAATGGATAGATTTGTATCTCTTTCATCTTCCCACCAAATTAACACTAATGAAGAACAAATGAATAGATTTTCTAAAAATGATCCCATTACAAATTTTCCGGAACCCGAAGAAGTAGAGGCCTTAGCTGATGATGTGGATCTTGATGATATTGATAGCACGCTGACACCCACTAGCCGTTGAAGACGACAGGGTACTTCTTCTTGTAGTACAAATAAGGATAAATAAAAAAATCTATTGTTTGGAAAATATTTAAAAAAGATAATGAAAAAGCTATTTGCATACTTTGTGGTAAGACATATGTGCATAAAAGTGGGAATGAGACAGGAACCTTAACTAGACACATAAGAAATGAGCATCCCGAGTGTAATGAAGATTTACAAAAACAACAACAAATAGCTGTAATGGTGGGTAAAGTAATAGGAAATTTTAGATTTGATCAAAAAATTTGCTAGAGAAAAACTTTCTATATGGGCCATAGCCGAAAATCTACCTTTTGAAATAATGGAAACTGAAAGTTTTAATGAGGTTGTAACACAATCCTTACAACCAACATTTAATAGAATATCTAGGTCGATGTTAAAAAGTGATATTATGAACTGCTATAAAACTATGAAAATAGAGCTTATAACTCATCTAAAATCATTAAATGTTATTAATTTTGCTCTTACTTGTGATTCTTGGTTAGCCGTTAATGGTTGACACTACTTGTGTATAACTTGTCACTGGATAGATAAAGATTTGGTTATTCAAAAAGAATAATTTGCTTTAGGCCTTTTGAGTATCCTCTCATCCGTATTTCAATTACGCAATTTATCTTATCAACTGTGCTTGAATTCCATATTTTGGGTAGAATTTTTACAATTTCCTTTGATAATGTAAAAAAATAATGATTCTAGCATTCCTATTCTTGTGAGTGAAATTAAACCAATTTTATGTTTCAAACTTTTTCACAATAGCTGTGCATGTCATATTTTAAATTTAATTGTTAAAAATGGATTTAAATTTGTGGATGAAGTTGTTACAATAATTCATAACATTGTATGGTTTATTAAATCTTCTTCACTTAGGGCTCAACAATTTAAATATCTTTGTCAGGAACAAAATTTGAGTTATAAGAAATTTAGAGTAGACATAAACACTATATGAAACTTAACACATGACATGATACATAGTGTGCTGCGTTAAAAAAATCAACTTATTCAAATAACTAGTTCCATTTTTGATACCGGTGCTATTGTTTCATCATTTTTGAAAATATTTAAACAAGCAATTCAGTTACATTCAGGACAATATTATCCCACTACACAACACATGATCCCCACTTTAATTCAAGTTTTTCATTCATTTAAGGAATTTAGGGAATATAGTGAACATACCCAAATGGTTTTAGCTATAGAACAGAAATATTTTAAATATTATTCCGATATTTCTCTTTTGTATTGTATTGCTATCTGCATGGATCCTCGTTTTAAGATTTTAGGCTTCGAGACAAGCATCGACTATTTATACGGGTTGTACCCCAAAAGTTCAGAAGGACTTTCTTGGCTGACAAAGGCAGAACAACTGAAGAGTTATGTGAGGGCGAACTTAGAGAGTCTCTTTGCATCATATCATGAATAGTTCTCTACACTGACCACGACAATGCCAGCACCACTGAAACGCAAATCATCCTAAGAGTTTGACGCTACTTCTACTATCCTCAACATAATCAACAATAAGAAATCAAGAACTGGATGTTCGTCGATGTCTTCATCTTCACCAGGTGGATTGAATGAGTTGGCTATCTACAACATAACTGCTCAAGTGCAAGTGAGTAATGAAAAACCAGATTTTGGCATTTTGGGATGGTGAAAACACAATGAAGCTACATATCCAGCTTTGTTTAGAATGACATGAGATGTTTTAACGGCACCCGTTTCAACCGTGACATCCAAAAGTGCCTTTAGTGAAAGTGGGAGAAGACTATATGAATTAAGGAGTCTAATGACACCCGCCATTTTGGAAGCCCTGATGTGTGCTTCCGATTGGATAAACGCAGAAAAATGATTTCAAGACATGGCTCAACCAATTTTACACGAAGATTATGACTTTTATGGAGAATCATCTACATCACAAAGGACTAACACCTAAATGTAATTTTTATTGTAATGTTAATTTGTGATAATTAACCACTTTGTAAACTGAAATTATAATTTATACTGTTACAATTTTCAATTTATACCATTATTATAATTTACTTTTAGAGCTAAAAAATTGACATACTCCAAAATTTAAAGTTTCAAGCAAAAAAAAAAAAAAATTTTTTTATACTCCAAAATTGTTATTGCTGGGTCCTTCTATGCTTGAACAATTGAATAAGCTTGCTCTCATGCTTATGCTTCTTTTAGTGATTGGTCACAAACTCTTTATGGAGTAATTAAGATAGATCAGTTATTTGATTTGTTGACTTTGTTTTGGTTTCTTCCCACACTATATTTCTTTTTTATTTTAGTTAATTTTACATTTTTTTTAATTGCGAAACAATTCCCATGTCAGGATATTTCCTTTCGATAGTATTTTGTTATAACTTTCTTTTTTTTTTTTAGTATAAAACAATTTCATTATTTTATTTTTATTTCTATTTATTAATATATTATATTTGGAAATTTCAATAAAAAATACACAACATTCATCATTATCAAAATATTAATTAAAAAAATAGATCTAGCTAATTTTTATGCAGTCGTCAATAATTTGTCACAAAAATAAAATTATTTATTTATGTCTCTATAATTTATTATTAGAATTCTTCATAATTTATTGACCAATTATTCTACAAAGAAAGTTATTGACGGATTACAAAGCATGTCTGTAAAAAATTAAATAATAAAATAACACATTCTTGGTCCATAGCTTTTCATCAAAAAATGCATCAAAAAAGGATTTTTGATAGAAAATTTTGTTTAAAACACCTATTTATTACAAGGTCTAAAGTGACGGTAACTTTAGTCAAAAAATTAGATAAAACCATACTATTTTTGTTGAATTGGACTATTTATTGACTAATTTTTCCCATAAAATAAGTTAAATTCTAGTAGTGACTTGATAGATTAATTTTACTAGCAGTATAAATAAAGACTAAATATTCTATTTTTATAAATTTGAAAGAGATATAAGAAAAAAACGTAAATAACAAAATATCAGCAATAAAATTTTATTTATTATTTTCCATCTCAAAGAGATATAGGTAACAGGAAAAAGAAATATTAAAATGTATCTTAATATAATTAAACCAGCAAAATGCAGTTAAAAATTTTTTCTAAAACAAAACCATTTATCTTGTAGAGAAGGCTTGCGACATCAATACTTTCTTTTCTTCTAAACATGAATTATTAATTATATAAATCCTTCCACTTTAGGACAAAAAATAAAATAAACTCACCGGCTAGTACCACGTAGAGGCTCCTCAATCAAAGGTTCTTCTAAAATGGTTCTACTTCATAATATATACATACATATATATATATATATAGAGGAATGCTCATATGTGCACAGCAGTGAAATTCCCCAATCAACTACTCCCGCACAGCAGTGAAAATCCTTGCGCCGCTCAACCCCATTCGTCTCGGCCAGCAACTAATTCATCCAGGTAAGTGCTTCTAATAGGCTATTGGAATTTTTTTGGACCCTCATTATCATGCAGATTCGACGGTCCAAATTCCAGAAGGTGGAAATTAACTTTGTGCAGTCTAAAAAGAATTTTCTCAACAAAAAACACATGTTAGTCAAGGAATTTTGAAATACTGAAAGCCCTTCTTAGACAAATAAATTGATCTTCAAGTAAAGGTTTGGTAAAAATATTGACTATTTGCACATTCGTACACACATATTCAATAGAAATATCACCTTTTTGCACACATCTCTAAGAAAGTTGATGTGATTTTCAAAAATAAATTGAAATTAGATTGCTGACAAGATCAAATGTCACAGCAATTACACAGGAAAATAAGGTTTGTTTAGTTAATTAGAATGACTTATGAAGCAAATTCTTCATCAACCATCCTCTTGATTGACGCATCAATACCTCAACCAAAGTAATTGATAGAAAAGATACAATCACTCAACAACTCTAGAAGAGTCTAGAAGAGTTGCCTAAGATCTCACGAAGATCAAATATGATCTGAAAGTTTTTCTCAAAGGGATGAAGGATTTGTAATTGATCAAAGATTGTATTTGAATACAAAATAAGAAGTATTTATAGTAGAGGTTTATCTAAGACCTAATTACATCGTTTTAGGATGTTAATGACTGCAGACACCCATAAACAAATAAAGAAAGGCAAGTAAAAATATAGCAAAAACGAAGCAGAACGTTGTTGGCACAATTTGGTCCTACGCCGACTGCCTTTCTTCCACTCCTGTCCGGCTCTAGGCAGGGAGCCGGACATTGCACCGAATAGCTACTGGATTGCTGGCCAAATCATCCCAAATCCGTTACGAGCCGGATCACTTCATTCAGGTGTTGGGCAACCCTTATTTTCCATGCAAACTTCATTCTTTAGGCTCCAAATCATCAAGCTTCCATGTAGTTTTGAATTCCCTTCATTTTGATTACATTCTTGACATGAATTGAAGCTTTCTAACCTTTCAATGATGATATATTCCAAAGTTTTGAATCTTTTTTGTTTTCATCAAACTTAAGCTCATTGAAGATGGCCTCAAAATCCATTTGTGCCTTATTCTTTTGAAGGAATGTGATGAAAGCTTTCTTCATTCTTGAAGCCCTCGCCCTTGTAATTGGCCACTAAGGTATTGAGGGAGCTTAGACTCCATCAAAAGTCATGTTTTATGTCAATGTGCTTTGTGCGAGAGTGTTGAATAAGATTTTTTGAAAGATCAATGACACTGGTATTATCACAAAAAATTTACACATTGTTCAAATATAAGTTCATAGTCAAGTAGATTAAGCTTCATCTAAAGCACTTGTGCGCAACAACTAGCTGCACCTATATATTCAGCTTCAACAGTGGAAAGTGAAATACATGCTTGTTTTTTTACTATGCGATGACACTAGAGAACCACCTAAATGTTGACAAGTTCCCCTATTCCTTTTTTTTTTTTTTCAACTTTGCAACCGGCAAAGTCGGCATCAGAAAAACCTATCAAATCAAAGGTCTTGGTTCTAGTTTACCATAAGCCAAAATCATAAGTCCCTTTGAGATATCTAAGAATACATTTAACAGCACAAAGATAAGATTCCTTAGGACAAGATTGACATATAGGCACATAGGCATACAACAAACATAATGCTTTCATCTACCTTCTTACCCATAGCATCTTTGCCCAGTTTGGTACATGTGCTTATAGGAGTGCCAATCACTTTAGCATCATTCATTCCGAATCTTTTAAGAAGTTCCCTTGTATACTTTGCTTGATTGATGAATATTCCCGTACTATTTTGCTTAATTTGAAGTCCGAAAAAGACATTTAGTTCTCTCATCATGCTCATCTCGAATTCATCTTGCATAATAAGTGAGAAATCCATCCACAAAGATTCATTAGTAGCACAAAAAATAATATCATCAAAAAATATATGAACAAGTAAAATGTCAAAAAGTTCATTGTTCTTAACAAGAAGAGTAGTGCCACCTTTCCTCTTGAAAAACCTTTTTGAATAAGAAAGCCACTTAATCTTGCATACCAAGCACTAATAGTTTATTTTAGACCATAAAGAGCTTTTGTAAGTTTGAAAACATGATTTGGAAATTGTTCATCCAACAAAACCGAGAGGTTGTTCAACATACACTTCCTCTTCAATAAAAGCAGTTAAGAAAGCACTTTTGACATCCATTTGATAGAGGTTAAAGCCTTTAAACATGCAAAAACTAACATCATACTTACAGATTCCAATCTAGCAATGAGAGCAAAAGTCTCATCATAATCAATACCCTATTCTTGATTGAATCCTCGAGCAATTAATCTAGCCTTGTTTCTAATGACCTTCCCATCCTCATCTAATTTGTTTCGAAATACCCATTTGTTACCAATTACGGGATGGTCACTAGGTCTAGGCACCAAATGCTACACTTAGCTTCTCTCAAATTGGTTTAATTCATCTTGCATGGCCATAATCCAAAAACTGTCATTAAGAGCCTTATTAATAGTCCTTGGCTTAACATAAGAAAGTAAAGCAAGATTGTTAATAAAATTTCTCCTTGTTTTTAACCGGTGTGATGGTGATCCAATGATCAAGTCTTCAGGATGATGAGTGGCAAACTTCCAATCCTTTGGGATTTCGTTTTGGTTTGAGATGGATGCTTCCTCTTCCTTATCCTTTTCATCTCAAGATTTGCCTCCACTTTTTCTTGCTCTTCATTTTGTGGAAAGTCATATTCTCTTGCCTCGATCAAGTTAATATCTTCATTTGTACCTGCATCATCATCGAAGTCCTTCCTCAAGGTATACATTCATCAAAAGTCACATTAATCGACTCTTTAACAACTAAGGTCATTTTATTATAAACACGATATGCCTTTTTGTTTAAAGAGTATCCCAAAATATCCATTCATCGGATTTGCTATCAAATTTTACAAGATATTCCTTGGTATTGAGAATAGAGCACTTACATCCAAACACTTTGAAATATGATATATTTGGTGACTATCCAAAAAGAAGTTCATAGGAAGTCTTTGATGGAGGCCAAGTAGCTTTGATTGAAACTTGGGAGTTTACATACAAGCATAAAATCTAACATTTCAAGACTTGAAGATTTGAGGACAAATCTTTTCAAAGAAGGAGGGAATGAGGAGGCCCATGGAAGAAATGAACCTTTTAAGGATCAACATTTCAAGTTTGAAGAAGGCAAAAAGACATTGAAGTTCAAGCATCAAGAACAACTTGATTTGAAGATCATTTTCAATATGGAAAAGTTTGACGAAAATAAAGAAGCTTTAAAGTCTTGGATTATATCATCAACGTTGGGGTTGTACAGCTTCATTTCATGTCAAAATTGCATCCAAGTTGAGTGGAGATCAAAACTACATGAAGCTTGATGAAATGGAGCCAAAAGAGTGAAGAAAACTTGGAAATGGAAGACCATCAGGCACATGTCAAAAACTGCTGGCGTTTGGCTAAATTTCACCACAGTGGCAACTTTAACTCCGATCACGTTTTGATGTTTTTTATTGTTGTTTTTGTTATTCTAAAGGGTGACTTATGTCTTTAATACCCCAAGGAAGAATTATTAGGTTAGATTAGGGTTGAAACACTATAAATACATCCTTATTATTTAATTCAAAAACAATATATCATTTTATCAAAAACAACATGTCTCTTTGAGAACAAAACTTGAAAGATCAAATTGATCTACTTGTGAGGTTTTCTTTATGAACAATCTAGGGTTCTTAAGAAAATTCTTTGAGGCTTTCTTAACTTTTTTTTAGGGTGTAGAATTGTCTTTTGAATTCATTAGATCGGTTAAGGTAATCCAATTCCAAGGTCAATCTAATACTAAACTTGAATCTTTTGATGAACTTCTTGGGAACTTGTCATTGTGATAGAATCTTATTAATTAGGCCATGACTTTGAGAAACTTCAATTCCAAGGAATCACATCATTTTTGTATCAGAGCTTAGGCTTTCATCAAGATGTTTGACTATCCTTTTATTTGCTTTCATGTGTTTGTCTGCTAAGATAATTTTTTCTTCTTTGAATTCTCATGATCTTGTGATTGTTTATGTTTTGTTCTCTTAAATCTATCCTACTCTATCTATTGTTATAAATTGTTGTGTGGATCTAGCCTGAGGACAAAAACAATTATTGATTCAATTGTCTTTGGTTTTTTCAATTTTTCCATTCAACTTTCAAACATGTCAATTTGACCACGAAACTTTTAAAATTTGTCAATTTATCCATTACAAGGTTAAATCCTTTAAAAATTTTCACAAAGTTTAATGGTGAAATTGACAGAAGTTACAATGTTAAATGGCTAAATTGAGAAATCAAACAAAGTTATATGACTAAATTACAAATTTCACAAAGTTAAATGGTTAAATTGACACATTTAAAAGTTGAATGGTCAAATTGAAAAAATCATACAACTTCAGTGGTCATGTTGATACTTATGCCCAAAAGAAAACTGCAAAAAAGAAAGATCAAAGAAGAGAAAAACATAGCAACAAAATAAATTTTGAAAAGAAAAGGAAAAGAAATTCGAAATTCATGTTCAATAGAAGAAATTGATTTGAATTCTTATAGGAATTTAGGAATTGATGTTTGAGGAAGATTATGATTGAAATTTGAAGTTGATTTGGCATTGTTTGAAGCACAATTGGGATCATATGATGGGAAAGTGTTGAAATATCATTGCAGAGAAATTTTGTTGATCACAATTCTTTGACTTCAAGGTGTATGATCCTTTCATCTGATTTCTTTTATTCCTTAAAGTATTTGATCAAAAACTTTGTTGATTGACCTTATTCTTAGCTTTCTAAACACTTTGATTCCACTATTGGTTGCTTAAACTAGTTGATTGAATTTGTGGACACTTTTTGCATTCTTCCTTGGGTGAATTACAAGGCTATCAATAGAGTTGATTAAGAACCACCAGAAAGTTCAAAGAGAGGAAAAGGGCTGAGTGAGGAGAGATCATTTGAGTGATTATTCAAGAGAGCCATACACGAGTGAAAGGTGAGGATATACATATTTCCCTGTTTTTCTTGTTTGTTCATTTTGTAGGTGAAACATATATAGAACATCTACTCAAGAATCTTATTATGGAGAAAGATGGCTCCATATGGACAAGAAAATTATGATGAAGATGAATACTATGACAACAAAGAGAGAGCTAGGAGATATGTCATTAATTTAGGAAAAGGAAGATATGCTGCGAACAACAAAAGGACCATTGCACCTTTCCATGGTAATATTGATCATGAGGCTTACATTGCTTGGGAACAAAAGGTTGACTTCATGTTTAATTTTCACAACTACTTGGAAGAAGACTAGATGAAGTTAGTTGTTGAAAGCCTTAATCATCTTGGTGGGTTGAATTGAAGAGATATGAAAGAAGATGGGGTATAAAATCTATTGCAACATGGGAGGAATTGAAAAAGACCATGAGGGATAGATATGTACCAAAACTCTACTACAAAAATGTTACTCAAGGTAATGAGAGTGTGATTGAGTACTATAAAGATTTGGAGTTTGCCTTGAAGAAAGCTAACATAGTTGAGGATGAAGAAGATGCAAAGAATAGATTTCTCAATGGCTTGCATGAAGAGATATAGGAAGAAATAGAACCACACAACAAAAGTGGGTTTCAAAGAAAGAAGATTCCACCACCACACATGAAGAAAAAAGGTGTGATCGTAGAACAATCCAAACTTTGAATGGAGAAAATTCGATACCATTAAACGAAGTTCATTCTAGAGATGACATTCAAGGAAGATTAAAGGCTTGCAAGCTCAATTATTCAAGTTTGAGGAAGAAAGAAAGACAACATTGTGCATCAAAATTGAACTTGGAAAACCATGCTTGAGAAACCACAAAACTTCATGAAGAATATGAATACAATAGAGTTGTGAATGCCATATTTTTGGGAGCTAAAAAGACCTCATTTCATGAAAGAAATATGCCAAGAAAGTATGGAATTGAAAGTTGCAAGTTGGCTGGCCAAATGACTGCAATATGAAGAAGGAAGGCTAAAGGAAGGAAGAAGGCTGTTCGGCATCTGAGAGGTTCTATTCGGCTCCAGACTAGTTGCTGCACTTCTTGGCTGCCAAAAAAAAAGGGGTTCGACTGCCTGACCAGCCAAAACTGGCTCCGGATGCCCCCTCCAACAACAGCAATTTTCAGTAATGTTTTGGAGGGTTTTTCTTGTATAGTTAGGGCCCTTTTATGCAATTGTTTTCTATTTTTATTTTGTTTATTTTGTGGCTTATAATTAAACCTTTTCTTCTTGTATTCATTAGTTCAATAATTTTTCCAACCATGAAATGAAACAAATGTTTCTTCTCTGCTCCTTTGAGAAAAACCTAGACTTTGGTCTTTTGTGAGATTCTTTCAAAAACTCTTCTAGGGTTTTTATAAAATTACACTAGGGCTTTCAATTACTTTGGTTGAGGTATTGAATAGTCTTCCAAATCAAGAGGATGGTTGATGAGGGTTGCATCTCATACGTCATTCTAATGAACCAAACCCAAAACATAGGTGAAATCCTTTCTTTCAAAATCAATTTTCCCTTTTGGTGATTGGAACCCTATAATCCTTCCTTCGTCGAACACGAATTCATATCAAATGGTATTAGAGCTTTGGGTTCTTCATCTAAGTTTGACTCTCTTTATTTGTTTTCTTGTTTGTTTATGCCATAATCATATTTGTATTCTTTGAATTCGTATGATCATATGTTTGTTTGTATTTGTTCATTTGACATCTATCCTACTAATTTCTTGTGATCAATTTGTTTGTGGGAATCGAGTTTAAGGCCAAAAGCAAGGACTAATTCTATATGTTGCGTGTTTGTTATCCAATTGACTATCTCTCTACAACATTTGTGACAAAAAAGGCACATTGGAAAAAAGAAAAGAAGACAGAGAAATCAGTAAAAAAAAAAAAAAGCAATCAAAATTCTTGAACCTTGATCAAATTGAGTTTAGAAATTCTTGTGCTCATTGATAAATATTTGATTGAGAAAGTTGGGAGCTACGATTGTTTATCTTTGTGGAAATTTGAAATCAAAAGAGACTTGGAATCATATTGATATTGCAAGAAAACTTGATCGCATTTTCTTGACCTCTAAGTGTTTGATGAAATTCTTCAACAAAAATTTCTTTGACTCCTCATTGTTCTATCACTTTATTTGAATTGAATGACCTTTCTTAAACTCTTTGACTCATATTTGTGGATTCTTATTGATCATCTGCTTGTATTTTCATGATCACTTGGTACCTTGAACTAAGTGAATTACATTTGCATTAGTGAATACTATAAGAACTTAGTGAAGAGTTTGAGTGGTAAAAGGCAAGAGTGATGAGCTCCATTTGAGTGTGTAAAAGCCTTAATTAAGTGTCATACAAGAGTGCAAGTGACGACTATATCAATTTGCCACTGTTTTTGTGAATCTTCAAAAATTGTTGACACATCATGAACATGGGAGAGAATGAAGGATGTATGGCAACTCTCATAGAGAAATTAGATCAAATGGAACCAGACTTGACAAGAGCAATGAAAGTGGATTCCTCAAGCAACATGACTTGTTTCTTCCTTATAAGATGCATCATCTTTGACAAGCTAAGTTGCTTAATGATTGATAGTGGGAGTGAGGTAAACTATGTAAGTCAATATGTGGTGGATAGAATGGGGCTTCAATGTGATAGCCATCCAAATCCTTACACGAAACGAATGCTGAATGGGGCTGAAGAGGCTATAGTTGAGAAATAAGTTTATTATATTGAATTCTATGTGCATGAATATTTGTTTGATGAAAATGCTTTGATAATGCCTTATAATTCCATATATGACTTGTTGACTTTAGAATTCCATGGAGAGAGTGAGATGATGTCTTCCTATGCTTCAAATTGTTTCATATACATAGGTAAGATTGTCATTGTCATACTAGTGAATGGAGATTCTAAGTGTGTCTTACATGATAGAGTCTTGAAGATCTTTCATATTATGACTCTTGATAGACATACATATCTTTGTTGTCTAGAGTGCATACTTATTGATGAATGCAAGTTTATCTTGTTTGAGATGTGCCTTATGACTTTTCATTTAAGGAGAAGGTATATACCTCTTGAAAATAAATATTTGTTGAATATTTTTGGTGAAGCACACCATGCTGAGAACTTGAATTTTAGGGAAGTCTTTAAACTTCACAATCTTGACAGCTACATGAGTGCCTGGATTATACATCCTTTGATGATTCTTGCTAGGCAACTTGACTTTTATGCTTCACATGAATATTTGCCTATAATGGATATCCAAAACTGTTTTGGACCACCAAACATATTTTTGTGGCCTTAAGTGCTTATCAATTGTTAATTCTATGTTTTTGGGTGTCTTGCTTAGAGAACATTTCTTTGAGATGCTTATGGAAAGTAATTCTATATCTTTTGGGAATCATTGCTTGGTTAAGATGTGTAAAGAAGTATGTGATGCTGTGATTTTGAATTCTATTGAAGTTTGAAAACTTTATGATTTTGACGGCAACATGAATGTTTGCTTTAAAGTTCTTCTTCTGATTCTTAAATTCAAAGTTTTTGGCTTTCATGGATGTATGCCTAGAATGGATGTTCTATGTGTTCATTGGATTATTGAATTTTGAGAATCATGATTTGAGTCAATTAACATATGTTAATCCCAGGATCTTGTATTTCTTGTTAAAGGGGCATGACTTAGGGTTACATATAAAAATTAAAGCTATGATTCTGAGGGGATATTTGTTGCAATCTTCTATGAAGATGTTCTATGAAGAAAATTCGTTTTTTGATGAGCTTGTGGGATTTTATGTTGATAAGAACAAATTGGATTTCTTGTGTTTTATCTCTATGTGGCAAATTTGGTGGAAATACATGATTCTAAGAATTTTGTTTTAAGGCTTAAATAGAGATATGTTGAGAATTGAGAAACATTTCATTTCCTTTAGAAAGCATATTGTTAACCATCTTGATGAGAATGTAAATTCTAGCATATGTGATAATTATCTCTTCTTCACCTTATACATATGCTTAGTAAATGTGATGGAATGCATGTGCTTGTTTTGGAAAGAAAGTGTTTCTTGCCGCTTGACAAGCATTAGTCACTTTTTGAAATCTTTTTGTTTAATACTTTTTAGGACAACAACTTTTCGATGTATGCTCGGTGATTTAAATGATGTCATTTTATGTCCTTAAATGCTTTGTGCCTTTACTTTTGTAAGGGCATTAATCTTTAGGGTTTTTACTTGTGCTTGGAATGATGCAATATCTGTATTCTTGGTGCTTAAGGTGAAATGTATTCCTTATCTATGTTGTTTCATCTAATGATTTGTTGATGAGAAGGAATACCTGGCAAAGGAATGGTAATACTATTTTGGTGATGGCAACATACTTGTCAAGCCTTTGATAACATTGGCTTTGAGGTAAGTCTTCTTTTGATGTTTCAACCAATACTGGTGATCGTCTTTTCTCCTTGTAGGTAGCAAAGCTTCGAGGATGAATCTTTTTGAAGTGAGGGGGTATGATGTGATCCTAGGAACTATCCAAACTTTGAATGGAGACAATTCGATGCCATTAAAGGAAGTTCATTCCAGAGACGACATTCGAAGAAGATTAAAGTCTCGCAAGCTCAATTATTCAAGTTTGAGCAACAAAGAAAGACAACATTGTGCATCAAAATTGAACTTGAAAAATCATGCTTGAGAAACCCTAAAACTTCATGAAGAATATGGGAACAAAAGAGGGTTGAATGCCACACTTTTGGGAGCTAACAAGGACTTCATTTCTTGCAAAAAAATATGCCAAGAAAGCATGGAACTGAAAGCTGCAAGTTGTCTAGCCAAATGAGTGAAAAATGAAGAAGGAAGGGTAAAGGAATATGGCTGTTCGACACCTGAGAGTTTCTGTCAGGCTCTAGACCTTCTTGGCTGCCAAAACAAAAGGGGTTTGATGCCTGATAAGCCAAAACAGGCACCGGATGCCCCCTCCAACAACAACGATTTTCAGTAATGTTTTGGGAGGGTTTTCTTATATAGTTAGGGCCCTTTTATGCAATTGTTTTCCAGCTTCATTTTGTTTAGTTTGTGGCTTATAAATAAGGATTTTCTTCTTGTATTCATTCATTCAATAATACTTAGAACCATGAAATGAAACAAGAGTTTCTTCTCAGCTCCTTTGAGCAAAACCTAGACTTCGATCTTTGATTTGTGAGATTCTTTCAAAAACTCTTCTAGAGTTCTTGTAGAATTACAGTATGGTTTTCAATTACTTTGGTTGAGGTATTGAATTGTCTTCCAAATCAAGAGGATGATTAATGAGAGTTGCATCTCATAGGTCATTCTAATTAACCAAACCCAAAACCTAGGTGAAATCCTTTCTTTCAAAATCTATTTTCCCTTTTGGTAATAGGAATTCGTATAAAAAAAGCTAAAGAGGAACCACAAGAATTTGATAAGAATGAACAAACTCATGAGATTCCAATTCAAGAGAGTGTTGAGAGAAAAGAAAAGAAAAAAGAATACCCAATTAAAGATGAAGAAGAGATGGCAAGTAAGAAAATTGAAAAAGAAAGTGAGATGAAAGATGCGAGAGAGAAAAATGTTGAGTTATAAGAAAATAAGAGGAAAACTGAGAGACAAAGAAAAGAGTGGCGTTGAAAATGAAGACTTGGGTGAAGAAAAGAGATTTCTCATGAGAAAGAAAGAGAGGTTGAAAGTGATTTTATTTTTAAGATGGACAAAGAGAATTTTATTTCCAATTCTAACACTAATAACTCTTTTTCTAGTGTTCTTTCGCCACATTTTCAGGAATTTGAACAGTTAATCAAGGTGAAAGATAGCAAGGAACACATGATGATGAGTGAAGTGTTGAAGTGGTATACTCTTGTATCCACACTTGCGGATGAATTGCTGAATTTTGAACATGAAATAATGTTGCCTTTGGTAAGGTATGAAGGTAGAAATGCTTATGAACTTGATAAGCAAGAAGCTCTTGTTAAATGTCTTGAATATAATGATTCCTTGTACGAAGAAAGCATGAATTGTACTTAATTAAGTCTTGTTATAGCTTTCATGGATTTCAAATTTCTTAAGGAGTCTTATGTGAACCATTGTGAACATAAAAATGCTTGTGGGAATGAGCTTGAAGTTCATACACAAATTTTATGTAGAGAATCCTATGGGGTATGATGAATCTTTGATGGGTGGAAGTGCTTTGACAATGTCCATAAATTCCATAACTGACTTTCTAATCATTGAATTTCATGATAAGAGGATGATAGAATATTCTTCTACTTGGAATTATTTGGATTTCTTATGGAAGCACATCCTTGATTCATATATGAGTAGACTTTAAAAATTTGTTTTGGATGATCGGGTATTGTGGATATTTGACTTTGCCATTCTTGATAACAAAATGAATCTTTGTGGTCTTTTATGTATATTTATTGCTGATCCAAAATGCTTGATTATTTTGTTTGTAGTGTATTTCATTGTGAATCCCATGGAAAGAAAAACTATGAATGATGGGTAAAATTATTTGATGGAAATTTGTGATTAAGCATGTTATAAGAAGAAATTGTCAAGTTAAGGAGATTCATGATGTTGATAATAACATGTTTATTGTGTGCTTAATCACTATTTGGCATATTTGGTGGAATTACATGTTGACATGGTTTATGTTTTGTGCAATATATAGAGAAATGCTGAGAATCTTTTAACACTTCTTATCTTTCAAAAGTACAATGTTAACCAACTTGATGATAATGTTTAATTTAGCATATGTGAGAGTCATTTTCTTGTTGATATTACACATGTGCTTGATGATTTAGATGGAAGACTTGTGTATGCTTTGAAAAGAAAGTGTTTCTTGAGCTTAACTTGTGAAAAGTTTGATTTGCATGAGGGATATTTGTTTAGGGAGGATAAGCTATGTGTTCCTAAATGTTCCTCGAGAAAATTGCTAGTTGTTGAAAGTCATAGTGGTTACTTAATGGGACATTTTGGAATAACAAAATCTTTGGTTGTTTTGAAAGATCATTTTTATTGAAAAAAATAAAAATCTACTCACAAACCTCATGGTTTGTATATGCCTTTAAATATTGCTAGAGCTCTTTGGGAAGATGTGTCAATGGACTTTGTACTAAGCTTGCCCAAAACTAGGAGGCGTAGAGATTCAATTCTTGTTGTTGTGGATAGATTTTCAAAAGTGGCGCATTTCATAGAATGTTATAAAGTTGATTGAAGTGATTCCTTGGAATTGAAGTTTCTCATGTCAATGGCTCAATTCCTTAGATTCTATCACAAAAACAAGTTAACAAGATTTTCATCGAAAAGTTCAAGTTTAGCATTAGATTGACCTTTGGAATTGGGTTACCTTAACCAATCTAATGAAAATAAAGACGATTCACCACCCTAAACCAAAGTGAAGAAAGCCTCAAAAGAAGTTTCTCAAGAACCCTAGATGTTCATGAAGAAACTCTAACCAAAAGGTCAATTTGATCTTTTAAGAGAAAACTCGCAAGGGGAATTATTGTTTTTGATTAAAAAATAGAATATGTTTGAAAATACATAATAAGGAAGTATTTATAATATTTCAACCTAATCTAACCTAATAACTCGTGCTTAGGGTCAAAAGACATAAAAAACCCTGTAAACCAAACAAAAATTACAATAAAAAATATCAAAAAATAAGTGCCGGATGGTAATTGGTAGACTCCAGCTGGGCCATTTCCCCAACAATTTTGTACATTTTTTTGGCACCATTTCATCAAGTTTTCATCTACTTTTGATCCTTTAACATCTTGGATAAATTCTTGACATAAAAGTAATCTCTCTAACCTTTCCAATGATGTTATGGTCCAAGACTTTAAAACTTCTCTATTTTCATCAACTTTTCCACATTGAAAATGATCTTCAAATCAAGTTGTTCTTCATGCTTGAACACCAATGTCTTCAAGCTTTCTTCATACTTGAAATGTTGATCTTTTGAAGTATCAATACTTCCTCCGACTTCATCATTCCCTGCTTCTTTGAAAAGATTTGTCCTTAAATCTTGAAGTCTTGGAATGTAGATTCTATCCTTGTAAGTAAACTTCCAAATTGTTTGAATCAAAGCTCCTTGACCTCCATCATTCTCCCTCTCTTCGAAAAGATTTGTCCTCAAATCTTCAAGTCCTACAGAAAGAGAAGAATGATTACGAGCATTTATTAAAATATAAGAACCATACTTACCTCTTATCTCCAAGCTATTCAAGCCTTGATAAATGTAGCTCTTCAAAGAAGTCAGCACACAAAGAAGGTCTTACCACTCCTTTCTTCAAAGGTGGTGTTTTTTCCTTTATTGATATGTACTCCTCTTTATCTACGATAAGCTCATTAGCGAAAATAATGGAAACAAGGAATACTACCCATTTTAAGCACCAAAGGCACATAATATCATTCAAAGAACAAACCTTAAATCCCAATGGTTGATGTCCCCATAAAGTGTTAAACAAACGAACTTCAAAACTAGAATTCATAGATTTGAAACTCAAGAAACACTTTCTTTTTAAAGCATACACAAGTCGTCCATCTAGATCATCAAACATATGTATAGGATTAACAATAAGATAACTCTCACATATGCTAGATTCCAATTTATCATCAAGAGGGACAACATTGTACTCATTGATAAACAAGAAATGTTCCAAAAATCTCAGCAATTCTCTATTATTGGCACAAAATACAATCCATATGATCATACAGTTCCACTAACAATCCATATGATCATGTAGTTCCACCAAACATACCAAATAGAGACTAAGCACTTAACAATCTCATTTTCCTCTTCAACAAAAGAATCTTCAATCTCATTAAAGAACAATTTGTCATCATGAAACACCTTTTCACAAGATTTAAATAATCATTCACCAACAATCATAGGTGTTTTCTTCATGTGTAGTCCTGCAACATGTTTTGTAAGCACTACATTCAAAGGTATAGGACTAACATGTCTCACAAATTTCCTAAAGATTCCACAATTTAAAGAATTCAACATGCTTATCACTTTTGAGAACACATAGAGTAACAACTCGAGGCATGCTATCATGAAACTCTAAACCTTGAATCTAAGAGTCAATAAAAGATATGCAATCCAAACATTCATGTCTATATGAAAATCATGAAGTTCCGAAACTTTCTCAAATGGCAAATTCTCAACATGATATGCTTCATCATCAAGTCTCAACAGAGAATGATACTTCAATTGCATAGAATTTCCCCTCTTCTCACAATGAAGTACATTTCAAACAAGATAATCACTGATTTAGAATCTTTCATGAATATGCACATTACACCACAAATATACCAATTGTCATCAAGAATGGCAACATCAAAGATAAATAACAATCGGTCATCTCAACTAAACTTAGAAATTCTACTCATATAAGTTCCAAGGATGTGTTTCCACAAGAATTCCAAGTCATTCAAAACAAAGCATTCCCCTCAAGTAAAGGATCAACATGACTATAGGATTCAACATATTCCACTTGCCTTGAATCATTAGGCACAAATACATAATCATGTTCCTATTCACATTGTTTCACATACGATTCCTTCATAATTTTAAATCCATGAAAGTTGTAACAATACTCAAAGAAGTACAAGACATGCTTTCTTTAATCAAGCAATCATTATGTTCTAGAAACGAAACAAGAGCATCTTGCTTATCACCATGATAAGCATTTCTACAATCATACCTCACCGTGAACAACATTCTTTCATTTTCCAATTTCATCAACTTGTCCCCAAGTGTGGATATGAGGGTGTACCATTGTAGCATCATGCTCATCCTCCCTTGTTCATTGCCATCTTTCTCCTTGGTTGACTCTTTAAATTCCTGAAATTGTGGCAAACGAACACTAGAAGACAAATAATTAGAGTTAAGATTAGAAATCAAGACTTCCTTCTATGTCCTCACCACAACACTCTTATTTTGTCTTTCTTTTTAAAATGAACCCTCTTTCTCTTCACTCAGTCTTGTCTTTCAATTTTATTCTTGCCCTCAGGTTTCTTTTCTTGCCTCATCTCTTTTACCCTATTGACTCTTTCTTCTTTTTCTTCCTCATTTTCTTTCTCTTTTCCCTCACTTACCAACTCCTCTTTTTCTTTACTTGGAGTCTCTTCACTTTTTGCAATTGAAATCTCTCTTCTCCATCTATGGAATGTTTCCATTTCTCTATTCAACCTCATTTGTTACTTTTTAATCGTTTTTGGTGACATAGAGACAAAATGCATCTTCTTTCTACTATTCTTGAATTAAATACTTTCTACCTTGGTTATCAAGTGTAGCTCCCTTTTCCCAATAACAAATGTCCTTCCTTCATGGGTACCACATCAAACAATACTTCATCCTCATAACCCACAATAGAAAATGGAATCAATACTTGTTTTTCAACCACAAATTCTTCATTCTCATCCATTCCTTGAAGTTTGTAAGGATTTGGATGGTCCTTGGATTTAAGCCACAACCAATCCACCAAATATTGACTAGTCATATTCACACCTCTTCCACTATCAATCACCATGTAACAAGGATGCTCATATACCACACATTTCACAATCTCTTTGAACTTTCTTATGGTTCTTAATCAACTCTATTGAAGCTTTGCAATCCACCTATGCAAGAATGAAAAAAATGTTTACAAACTCAATTCTACTAGTATAAGCAACTAATAATAGAATCAAAGAGTTTAGAATGCCAAGAATAAGGTCAATCAACAAAGTTTTGAGCTAATACTTTAAGGATTCAAAGAATTTTGATGAAGGGCATTTTATCATACACCTTGAAGTCAAAGATTTGTGATCAACAAAATTTCTCTACGATGATGTTTCAACACTTTCCAATCGTATGATCTCAATTGTGTTGCAAACAATGCCAAATCAACTTCAATTTTCAATCACAATTATATTCCAACATCCAATTGATCGAACATAACAAGATCTCAACAATTTTCATCAATTTTCTTCAATGATTTCGAAATTCTTCTCACCTTTTTTCAGAAAAATTTTTCCCTCTATTTTTCTTCAATTGATCTTTCTTTTTTGTAGTTTTCTTTTGCATAGAAGTAGAAGAAGCAGTAAAAAACACCAAACACAAAATAAATCAGCCCTTGTTTTTGGCCATAATATAGATCCACACAACAATTGATCACAAAAGATAAAGTAGCATAGATTTAAGTGAACAAAACACAAACAATCACAAGATCATAAGAATTCAAAGTAGAAAACTTGATCCTAGCACACAAACACATGAAAGCAAATAAAAGGATAGTCAAACCTCTTGATGAAAGCATAAGCTCTAATGCCAAAGTGATGTGATTCCTTGGAATTGAAGTTTCTCATGTCATTAGATTCTATCACAAAAGCAAGTTCCCAAGATTTTCATCAAAAAGTTCAAGTTTAGCATTAGATTGACCTTCGGAATTTGATTACCTTAACCAATCTAATGTATTTAGAGACAATTCAACACCTTAAACAAAAGTGAAGAAATCCTCAAAAGAATTTTGTCAAGAACCCTAGATGTTCATGAAGACCAAAAGATCAATTTGATCATTCAAGAGCTAACTCTCAAGGGGAATTGTTGTTTTTGATTAAAATATAGAATGTTTTTAAAAATACATAATAAGGAAGTATTTATAGTATTTCAACCTAATCTAAACTAATAATTTGTGCTTAGGGTCAAAAGACATAAAAAAAACCCTTTAAACCAAACAAAAATTACAATAAAAAATATCAAAGAACAAGCACAAGATGATAATTGGTAGGCACCGGTTGGGCCATTCCCCAACAATTTCGTACATTATTTTTGCACCACTTCATCAAGTTTTCATCTACTTTTTATCCTTTAACATCTTATATAAATTCTTGACATAAAATGAATATCTATAACCCTTCCAATGATGTTATAATCCAAGACTTTAAAACTTCTCTATTTTCATCAACTTTTATACATTGAAAATGATCTTCAAACCAAGTTTTTCTTCATGCTTGAACACCAATGTCGTCAAGCTTTCTTCATACTTGAAATTTTGATCCTTTGAAGCAACAATCATTCCTTGAACTTCATCATTGATGATGGCACCAATGTAGCAAATTTGTTTTTCAAAGAAGTGGTAAGACTCCATGGAATTCCAAACACAATTGTGAGTGATAGAGATACAAAGTTTTTAAGTTTCTTTTGGAAGGTCTTGTGGGGAAAGCTGGGAAAAAAAATGTTTTTTTCCACAACTTGTCATCCTCAAACGGATGGACAATCGGAGGTTGTCAATAGGACATTGGGAACTATGCTAAGGGCCATTATAACAAGGAACTTGAAATCTTGGGAGGATTGTCTACCATTTGTTAAATTTGCATATAATAGGTGTATTCATTCTTCCAAGCATTTCTCTCCTTTTGAACTAGATCTAATTCCTTTACCTCTGAATGAGATACATAGTTTAGATGGTGCAAAAAAAAAAAAATGCAAATTTCGTTAAACAACTTCATGCAAAAGCAAGGGAGACTGTCCAATGGCAAAATCAGAGGCATGCACAACAACATAACAAAGGAAGGAGGAAGATGGAATTTGAAATTGGGGATTGGCTGTGGAGACACTTGAGTGAGGAACAATTCCTACATGCTCCAAAGTCTAAGCTCGAAACAAGAGGCAATGGTCCTTTTCAAGTTGATGGAGACCTAGCACCATCAATACCTCATGGACCGATCACAAGGGGACGAGCAACCAAGATGAGGAAAGCTTTGGTTACATATCTCCAA
>JAWZTD010013863.1:6143-23077 GCA_035221335.1 Echites panduratus | reverse complement strand
AACAAAATTAGCACCCTTTGACAACATCAGGTTTGAGGTAAGTATTCTTTTGATGTTTCAATCGATACTAGTGATCATCGTTCTTTTCTCCTTGTAAGTAACAAATCTTTTCGAAGTGAAGAGGTATGATATGAACAGAGATTGAAGGCCAATCATGCCATCAAGTGAAAAGCTAACTTGAAGACACATTCATTAATGAATTAAAGACTTGTAAGTTCCATAATTCAAGTTTGAAGAAGAATGAAGTCAGCTGAATGTAAACTTGAAGACATGTTTTGGAAGCTTTAAAGTCCTCAAATTCATGCCAAGAAGATATGGCATGAAGAATACAAGATTGTTGGACAAAATGAGCTCAAAATGGTGACAAACAAGCAAAATTGCAACCTATCTGGCACCTAGAACAAACTGTCCGGTGCTAGCTCATTTGTGTCTTCACAACTGCCAAAAACAGAAGCAGTCTGGCTTGCTACAGTAACCTCACCTAACAGTTTGTTCTGGGCGCTGGATAGGTTGCCATTTTGCTTGTTTTTCACCATTTTGAGCTCATTTTGTCCAACAATCTTGCATTCTTCATTCCATATCTTCTTGGCATGAATTTGATTACTTTAAAGCTTCCAAAAACATGCATTCAAGTTCAAGTTTGTTGCATTCAATTAGCTTCATTCTTCTTCAAACTTGAATTATGGAACTTGCAAGTCTTTAATTCTCCCATGAATGTGTCTTCAAGTTAGCTTTTCCCTTGATGACATGATTGGCCTTCAATCTCTGTTTTGAACTGTTCCTAAGATCACATCACTTCCTTATGTAAATAGAACAAATTGAAGCATAGGAAGGCATCATCTCTCTCTTACAGTGGAATTCTATCATCAACAAGTAGTATATAGAATTCCGATTCATTGTCAGAGTAGTTTCATCAAACAAATAATCAGCATGCTCATAGAATTCAATGAGATCAACTTGTTTTGAAGCTTTAAGCACAACACCACAAAAATACAAATTGTTATCAGGTATCATGGATCAAAAATCCATAACACTAGATGATCTAAAACAAACTTGGACACTCTACTCATGGAAGTTTCAAAGATGGGCATCAACATGAAGATCAAGTTGCTCAACTTATAAGAATGCACCCTCTATCTATTTCCACTTACCTCATTGATCAACAAGTCATATATGGTATTCTTAGGCATTAACAAATCATTTTCATCTAAAAAGGAATCAACATGCTCATAGAATGCTCCATATAAAACTTGTGCATAAACATTAAGCGCAAAACCACAAGTATGCTCTTTCGTACATGATCCCTTGACAAATTTAAGATGTGGCACTTCAATCAAAAGACATTAGAATTATACATCTTAGATCCACCAGTAAAGAAACCACCATGCATAAGATTTTCCACAAGAGGACCTTGCTTACAAACACCAAGAGCATTTACATAAAGTCCATGAAAGTTGTAACGATACTCAAAGGAGTACAAAACATGCTTTTTACAACAAGAAATCATTATGTTTAACAAATTCAACCATGGCCTCATGCTTGCAAACATAATAAGCACAACCACAATCATGTCTAGCCCTAGAGAACAAATTTTCATTGTCAAATTTCAACAAATGTTCAGCAAGAGTAGATATGAGAGTGTAAAACTTAAGCATTTCACTTACTCTCCTTTCATAATTTCCAAATTTCACCTTGAATGATTCCTCGAAGTCTTGCTTAGTTTTAAGTGTCTTTCTTCATTGGTTTAGGGGTATTTATGTAATTAACATCTTAGAATTTCTTAATTAGGGTTTAGATGTTTACCCTACTATAAATACTTCTTATTGTGTATGAATGATTTTATATCATTCTTAAATAGGAGATTGGAAAAGGAATTAATTTTATTCTAGATAGCATTAATAGTTAATTAAGGATTTTAATTAATCCTTGGAATTAATTATTTGGGCTTGAATAAAATTAATTAGTTATTTTATTTAGTCTTATAATTAATTTGGACTTAGATCCATAATTAATAGATTAATTATTATTGGGGAATAAAATAATGAAGTGACTATTTATTTTTTATTAGTCTTATAATTAATTTAGACTTGGATCCATGAGATATTGCGTGCTAAGAATAAGAATAAATATTGGGTTTTAATTAAAGAGCCAATATAACTATATTAGGTCCATGATCCAATGAACAATTATTAGATCTTTAATTAAATAAAAGGATAGATGGGCTCTTGGCCCATAGAGAACCATTATTTTGTTTTGGTAGGATTATTTCTATATCCTATTAACAACCAGACAATAATTCTAACCAATTGAGCATATGTAGACGTTTGTTAGGCCTCCACTCCAACCCCTAAAGTCTTCTATTTTCCTTTCTGTTCACCCAGATTGGAAGACCTTAAGATGAGTAGATCAGGTTGTCTAGATCAATTCCGTAGGACACGATCTCCAACATTATTCCACAAAATAAGGTATGTTTCGTTCTCATCTTCTTTATGTGAGAAAAGTTTTTTAAAATCCTGGGACTCTAGATCTCATTTCCCCATGGATTAGGGATCCAGCTCTACACAAGGACGTCATCGAAAAGTGTCACCAACGAGAAGAAATGTACAAGATCATTACGAAGAGGATGATATTAATAAAGGTGACTACGAAGAGAAGTAGGAAGAAGAGAGGCCAAGAAGGCAAAAGAGAGACAACGACATTGATAAGAATCCTGAAAGCATCAAGTTAATGGTGCTAGCCTTTTATGGAGGAGATGATCCAAATGCTTACTTGGAGTGGGAAAGAAGAGTCGATTCAATCTTTGAATGCCTAAAATTTTTTGAAGAATAAATTGACTATTATTATGTTCATGGATTGTCCCATAGAATGGTGGGATCATTTGCTAATTGCAAGAAGAATGCAAACATGGGAGGACATGAAAGTGCAACTAAGGAACAGATTTGTACCTAAACTTTACCAAAGAGACCTTCATCATAAACTCCAAACTCTTACCCAAGTTGCTAAGAGTGTGGATGCATATTATAAATAGATGGAAATGGCAATGATTAGAAGTAATCTTGTGGGGGAGGAACCGAGGCAACTCTGGCAAGGTTTCTAGATGGATTGAATAAGGAGATACGAGACACGCTTGAATGGCAACATTACGAAGACTTGGAAGAAATGGTTCAAGAAGCTATAAAAATATCACACAATGGAAAGACCTTCCAAAGTCATGGAAATTCAGCTACAAAGACTACAAGCTCATGGCCTAAGAGGGAGCAAGGAGTAGCTAAGCCTTCCACCAAGGAAGAACCCTCCAAGCCTAAGGTGAATGACACCAAGGGAGCATCTGGAGACAAAGTTAAAGCTCACAATCCTTCTAATAGGGCTAGGGGTCTTAAATGCCATGGGTTTGGACATTATGCACCCGATTGCCCAAACAAGAGAGTCATTAGCATGATTGATAGAGATAATGTGGAGTCTTGTAGTGAGAAACAGGATGAGGATTGGAGTGAAAATTATGGTGAAGCAATTGATAGTGATGAGAATGATCCTATTGAGGGACAACTTCACATGATGATTAGAAGGGTTTTAAGTACTCAAACAAAAGAGGAGGAGGATGTTCAAAGGGAAAATCTATTTCACTCAAGATGTTTGATTAATGGGAAACTTTGTAGCATGATTGTTGATAGGGGGAGTTGTGTTAATGTTGCTAGTTGCTATATGGAAGATAGATTGAAATTACCACTCATTGATCATCCAAAATCATATAGACTCCAATGATTAAATGACAGTGGTGAAGTGAAAGTGAGAAAACAAGTTAGAGTTTCATTTTCTATTGGAAAGTATGGTGATGAAGTGTTATGTGATGTGCTACCCATGCAAGCAATACATTGGTTACGTGGTAGACCTTGGCTACAAGAACAAATACACATTTGTGTTTTGGGGCAAGAGGATTCATTTGAATTCATTGAAACCACATGCTTCTTATGTGACCAAAAGATACTTCTAGAAACGATGAGAGAGTTTTATGAGGAAAAAGGAAAGAAACATAAAGAGAGAAAAGAGAAAGATGGAAAAAAAGCTGAAAGAAAACAAAATAAGAGTGGACTGAAATAGAAAGAAAAAGAGAAGAGAGGAAAAGAAAGAGAGAAAGTTGAAATAAGCTATGAGAGGCAAGAAGAGAAAAAGAAGTGAGCTTTTATGCAAAAGAAAGAGAGGTAAAAGAAGTTTTTTGTGAGTATGAGGCCTATGACATTACTTATGATCAAGCATTCTTTGATTTCTTCTTCTAATAAGTCTAACACTTCTTGTCCTAGTGTTCTTAACTCTCTTTTGCACTAATTTGACGATGTCTTTCTAGAGGAATTACCAAAGGAGTTACCACCAATTCGTGGAATAGAGTGCCAAATTGATTTGCTTCCAATTACACCTCTTACAAACAAGGCGGCATATAGGACAAGCCCGAAAGAAACCAAACAGTTGCAACGACAAGTGGAGGAACTCAGAGATAAAGGATTTGTGAGTTAAAGCTTGAGTCCATGGGCAGTCCCAATGCTTCTTGTGCCGAATAAAGATGGAACGTGGCATATGTGTGTTGATTGTCAGACAATTAACAAAATAACGGTAAAATATAGCCCCATTCCCTCGTTTGGATGATATGCTTGATGAATTAAGTGGAACTGTTTGTTTTACTAAAATTGACTTGAAAAGTGACTACCACCAAATAAGAATGAAAGAAGGTGATGAGTAGAAAACTGCTTTCAAAACAAAGCATGGTCTTTATGAGTGGTTGGTCATTCCCTTTGGGCTCACAAATGCACCAAGCACTTTTATGAGATTAATGAATCATATTCTTAGGAATTGTATTGGTAAGTTTGTTGTGGTGTATTTTGATGACATTTTGGTTTAGAGAATATGCTTGGAAGATCATGTTGAACACTTGAGATGTGTGTTTGAAATTCTTAGAAGTGAAAAACTTTATGCCAACTTGAAAAGGTGTTCCGTTTTTTTATCTAAAGTGACTTTTCTTGGCTATAATGTTTCTTTCAATGGAATTCATGTTGATGCGGAAAAAGTTAAGGCAATCAAGGATTGGCCAACTCCAAAAGTGCAAGTGAGGTAAGAAGTTTTCATTGGTTGGCATCATTTTATAGAAGGTTTGTGCCTACTTTAGTACTATTGCAGCTCCTCTTACTAAAATGATCAAGGTAAAAGCTACGTTTAGTCGGGGAAAAGAACAAGAAAAGACTTCTCAATTGTTGAAATCAAAACTAGTTAGTGCCCCTATCCTTTCCCTACCCGCTTTTGCAAAAGTTTTTGAAATTGAATGTGATGCTTTGGGTTGGGTATAGGATTAAAATTTTTCTAGTTTTAATCGTACGTTTTTGAAATTACATTTTGATTATTCAATCACATAGGATTAAAACTAGAAAAAAGCTTGAATTTAATTTTATGCTTTGTTTCACTTCTAAAAGATTTTAGTAAGTTTCGGTTAAACAATCAACTTAGAAAAGCATTTGTCTGCCTGCGTAGCTCTGTTGCGTTTTCTAATAGCCCAACGAGGTCATTACATATGGTGCATTTGTTGTATAGATCAATATGCTAAGCCATCTTATTATTGATTATAGTGGGAGGAACAACCATAGTCTAAGATAATATGAAAAGAACAATGTGCTTAATTTTCACATTTAATTGCTTGTTTTATATGTCTCATGTAATATTTAAAGATTATTTATTTGTACACATTAAGAATAAATTTTGATAGGTTCTCTCTTTGTCCAATGGTTAGTTTTCTCTTGGAGAGATAGTTAACTGGAGCCAGATATTGGGACTAGAAAAGAGAATTGCTTAATGTCCATGGCATCAATGTGAAACACTTAAGAATCCACAATCTTTATATTATAAAAAATACAATTCTACTAAAGAACTAAAGACTCCCATATGGTATAGAAAGAAGTTAACAAAGAGATTAAATTCTTGATGTTAAATTCTATGTTTGGATCACTAAACAATAATTATGAAGATGAGGGTTATTTTGCTCAATTAATCTCTTAGAATTAGATTCAGAAAAGAGAATGATTCAGAAATTGTAAAATCCTTAAGAATCTTCTTGTCGAGAGTTTACTCTCAACGCTTTGAAGATTCATAATGAAGCTAAAGATCTTGATGTTCATGAGATAAAGAGAGTTAAAAAATATCCAATCTTAAGATGTCTACATCATTCCTTGAATTCCTTTTATAGGCTACTAGGAGGGTATTACCTCTTTATGGTAGGCTTCCTTCACAGGTAGAATTCTTAAAGGAAATGTATAATGTAGAAAAGATTGAAAGAGGTCCAAAGCTTGTAGAAAAAGCTTTTCCTATTGAGTCTAAGCCTAATGGAAGAGGACTCAAAGGAAGGAGAATGACGTTCTACAAACAAGCTATGGAAATCATCTCAAGCCTCATCAGAAATTCATATATTTAGTGATAGCAAGTTTAAGGGATGTTTTTCTTGTGCACGTATCGTGCACTAGTAGGAAGATTGTCCTAAGAGCAAATTCATATCTAAAGATATTTTCTCAACTCTAAGTTCTTATTAACAATTGAATCTGTTTCTTATGGATAGTTGATTCAAGAATCATTAATTTTTGTCTATAATTCTTTGTAGAACTTTAGAACAAAAGAGCTCTAGAAAAGATGAGGAATTTCTTAAAGATAGCAATGAATATTGTTGTGGGAGTTCTTATTTCCTTTATGATTTAGATATTAAAATGCTTTTATATGTTCAAAACTATAATAGAATTCACATTCTGGACTTATTCTTTTTCATTTTCTGATGTGTCAAATCAATAGTTTTGAAAAAGAAATCTTGTTCTGATAGTACATATAATAGTTGATGCTTTACTTTTATCAAGTAAATAAAGTTTAAAGCATTGGTTTTATACACTAGAATTAATGACCAAAGAAAAATTATAAAGATTCTTGTTGTGATTTTAATCAGGATCAAAGTCTTCTCCAATATAAGCTTTCAATCCAGTTAGTTATGGAAAGAAAAGACCACGACAACTTTTTTATTTGGATTCACCAAAATGTCATTAATAAAACATTTGAAATCAAGATAACAAAGAATCTATATATATATCGTTATTCCTATAGATCATTAAGTTTTTGAAGTCTTTCTTCTAAGATAAACTTAATGAGTTATTAGGAATTGTTATTGTTATATGGTCCTCATGATTATTCATGAATCATTTCAGATATGTCATCGACAAAAGGCACAACATATAAGAAAAAGCAAATTGGTCATAGGGACAACATATAAGAAAAAGCAAATTGGTCATAGATATAATTCTTTGTATATTTTTCTCTATAAGTTTCTTTTGGAGATACACTTTAAGAAAGAAAATTTTTACTAATTTTAGTATTCAGCAATTTTGAAATAATACTAAGGAAAATCCTTTAAGTTGTGATATTGAGCTTAGGCTTGATGAAACTTCTTAAGATAAAGGAAGTTCCAATTTTTATATTAACTCTAAGTGAGTATATCGGTGAGTAGTGTGTAAATTTTTTTAAAACACTGGGCAATTGATCTCGTTTTCTATGGATTCGAAAGTGTTTTCCCCTACAAGTGATATCAGAGTAGGTTCTCACAATGAAAACAATATCAAAAAATCTTTGTTTATTTAGGGTGACTAAAAGTTACATATCTTATTTGTTTATTTATGGCCTTATGAGTGGAAGCATAGAGATACGTAATAAATTATGAATTTCTTATACACCTCATAATTAGAGATATAAAAATTTTTAGTATCAAAGTAGATTCTCACAACAAAAACAATACCAAATTTTATTGATTATTTAGGATGACTAAAAGTTACATATATTATTTGTTTATTTGTGGCCTTATGAGTGGAGGCATATGATACGTACTACATTATGAATTTTTAAAGTTTTATTTACGGATCATTAAAAAAAAAAAAAAAGTTCTGAAATTTTAGTTGCTGCCAGAGCAGCCCAAGAATTACATGAACTGGGCTATCAGCGGCAACCATGGCATATGCAGATTTGGAACTGCAAATGGACTCTCGTAGGCAGCAATCAGCTAGGCGTAGAACTGGCGAGGTTCCAGCACAGACGCTGCAGTGAGCTCACAGATATGGTAGCCATGGCGAGTTCTGGTATGCCAGCGGGCAGTCCAGGCCAAGAGTTGCGACGGCGACAGAAATAAGCAGAAGAAACCGGTGGCGACTAAACTGCAGAAGGCAGCGAAAAGGTCCAACGGTGGCAATTCTGTCTGCTGGTAGTGGCGGCTGTAGGAATTGCAGAAAGAAGAGGAAAGAGACGGCAGGCTTCTAGGGTTTCTGGAGTTGAGAAAACTTCTTTCTACATTTGTAATTCAGTCCCTGAAATTTTCATTATTCCTAGTTGTGGGCCTTAAGTTTTTTATATCCCATCAAGAGTTTTAATTAGAGTTCTTTTTAGGCCAATTGCTTTAAGTATTTATTTATTTGACTTTATATCTTTATGATATTGAAAAAAATGAAAATAAATAGAAGTCACCCATAGAAAATAAATAATATCACAATTAATCTTTGTTTGATTAATTGGTCACATAAATTTAAAACTAATAAAGCATAAATTAATTTATTACTTTGTTTTAAATCATATCATGTTTTATGTGACACATTAATATTTTTATGAGAAATCTAGATTAGGAATATAAATATTCTTAAGACAATTACTTTTTGATTTAGTTATGTTAACTAAGAAATCAAGAAAAAATAATAATTATAAGAATATTAAATAGAATTCTTTAAAATTAGTATGTTAATTGTGGAAATAGGATATAATCTAAGAAATTACATTTCTCAAAGGGTATCATCCTTGACATAGAGATAAAATTATGGACAATTATTTCTAATAGTATATAACCTATACTACAAATTTTAAATAATTAATAAAATACATAGTTTTTGTAAGAATTAATAACTTAGAATTATATTTGTTGAAGGTTTATACTTTTGACATAGAAATATAACAAACTTATATTTTCTTAAGATATTAAACCAAAATTATATTTTATAATAATCCTCAAATTAAAAGATTGAGTGTGAGAGAGTTAATTAAGTTAAACTCATGATTTCCATTACTTATTTTGGCTAATAGGTTATGGATTTCGCGTGTCACCTTGGGACCCATAGGATGATTATCCATAAGATCCTAAATATTAGCAAACAAATTAAAATCTATTTTTAAGGATAAGTGTTAGTGTCAGCCAGCCTATGTTGTAGGGATTACTACTAGATTATCCATAGTTAATTATGAGTTAGTGGCCAGCCTACGTTGGAACTTCTTTAAATTGATTAACTAAAAAATTTTAGTAAGTAAGGGTTATACACTCAACTTAGAAATACATTAGCCTTCCTATGAAGTGTTTTCTAAGAGCATTAGGTATTGTTGTATTTGTTACATAGATCCATAAGCTAAGACAACATATTATTGATTATAGTCTGAGGATTAATTATAATCTAAGATAATAGGAATAGAATAATGTGTCTTATTTGCGCATTAAATTGTATGATTATGTGTTTATTTTTCAAACAATTTTCTCTAAGTTTAAATTTTTTCAATTAATTACAAAAAATATGTTGGATGGAAGTTTCTTCAATCCTTTGTCCGTTATTCTCAAGGCGAATAAGTTAACGGGCCCAAATTATGTGGATTGGAAAAGGAACAAGAACATAATACTCAGTGCTGATGGGTACAAGTATGTTCTCACTGGCCCCTATCCTACCATTGGGGAGGTTTCCACTCCAGAGCAAGTGGCAGCCAATAAGGATTGGTGGAAAGCTGATCAAATGGCTAAGTGCTACATGTTGGCTTCCATGAGTAACATATTGCAAGCTCAGCACGAGAATATGGTTACTGCGAAAGCCACAAATCTGTCCCTTAAAGAGATGTTCTCTAACAAAAACCAGCCCGCTAGACAGGAGGCTATAAGAGTTATTATGAACACCAAGATGGCTGGGGGCACGTTTGTCGGAGAGCATATGCTCAAGATAATGGCTGCCATCGACGAAGCCGTGGCTCTAGGCTCAGATTTTGATTGGGAGACCATGAATGACATGATTTTAGAATCACTGCTAAGTTCGTTTGCTCAATTCAAGATTAATAATAACATGAATAAGCTTAGTTACACACTTTCTAAGCTGATGAATGAACTGTAGGCGGTTGAGCAAAATCATGAAGCCCACTTCTAGTGCTCTCCTCACTCGCAATTCTTCTTCTGGACTTAGGCCTAGGCGTTAGAAGTTCAAGAAGAAGAAGAACAAGCCACAGGGTCCTCCTAAGGCCCAAGCACCTACTCCGAAGAAGAAGCCCATTGCTAAGCCCAAAGAGAAGTGCTTCTCTTGTGGCCAAAAAGGTAACTGGAAAGTTAGTTGTCCCAAGTTCTTAGCTTGTGATTCAACAGGTATTGCTCTCTATCTTGACTCTATTATGATGGTTAGATCTATTCCTACTTGGATAGTTGATCAGGAGCCACTAATCATGTCTATAACTCTTTACAAGGGTTCAGAAATATAAGGAGACTAAATAAAAGGGAACATGGATTGCTTGTCAGCAATGAAGCAAAAGTATGGGCCGAAGTAATTATAGATGTTCATCTTTATTTTGATGATGATAATTTTTTTTTAGTTTAAATGATGTATTTTATGTCCAGAACTTTAAATAGAATTTAATTTATATTTCAATTTTAATAAAAAGTAGTTATACCATTTCTTTCCATTTTCGTTGCATTATCAGTAGAAATGAAATGGTTGTTTGTTTTGGTAGTACATATGGTAACTTGTTTCATTTAAATCCATTTACTTGTCAAGTAAATAACGTTGAACAATTGGAACAAGGAAAAAGAAATACTTCGTCTAATAATGATTCATACTTATGGCACTTGAGGTTAGGAAATATTAATGCTAACCGGATTCAAAGGCATATCCAAGATGGGCCTTTAAGCTCATTAGATTTGGAAGCGTGGCCTACATGTGAATCCTGCTTATTGGGAAAGATGACTAGAAGGCCATTTAACCAGAAAGTTGAAAGGGCCAAGGAAGTATTGAGTCTAGTCCATAATGATGTTTGTGGTCCAATGAATACATCATCTAAAGGTGGATACGAGTACTTCATCACTTTTATCGATGATTACTCACGTTATGGTTACGTTTACTTGATGAGGCACAAGTCAAACTCTTTTGATAAATTCAAGGAGTTTAAGGCTGAAACGGAGTGTCAAACATGTAAGCTAATCAAAGCGTTGAGGTCAGATCATGGTGGAGAGTATCTTTTTGGTGAATTCAAGGATTACTTAGTATATCACAGTATTGTTTCTCAATTAACTACACCAGGGACACCCCAGCAAAATGGTGTAGCTGAGCAGAGAAATAATATGTTATTAGACATGATTAGAATCATAATGTCTCATGCGTCTCTTCCCATTTCTTTTGGGGATATGCCTTAGAAATAGTAGCATATATTTTGAACTTTGTGCCTTCCAAGTCAGTACCTAAGACTCCCAATGAGACTTGGATTGGACTAGGACACCTCAAGATATGAGGTTGTCCAGCATATGCACTATTTAGAGGAAGTAAGCAAGAACCAAGATCAGAATTATGCTAATTTGTTGGGTATCCAAAAGGAACAAGAGGAGCTTATTTCTATCATCCTCAAGAGCATAAAGTGTTTATTAGCACAAATGCTAGATACCAAGAGGATGAGCAAAGAATAAGCACCATGAGTTCTAATAAAGTCAAATTAGGAGAGAAGGGTTCTATCCTTAACTCTTTAGTGGAACCAATGATAGTAAGGGATGCGACACAACCATAGTCTCAAGCACCAGTGGAGTCTCGTCGGAATGGGAGGATATTTACAGCTCCGGAAAGATGGACTAGAGAGGCTTTCGAGCTTATTTTAGATCATTATTAGTTGGATCCCACTAGTTATAATGAAGCTATTACTGATATTGATGCAGATCATTGGCATCAAGCAATGAAATTAGAAATTGAGTCTATGTACTCAAATGAAGCCCAGGATCTTGTATCAGCACCTAAAGGGGTAAAACTCATTGGCTGTAAGTGGGTATTCAAGAGAAAAAGAGGATTTGATGGAAAGGTAGAGACCTTCAAAGCAAGGTTAGTTACTAAGGGTTATACTCAGAAAGAGGGAATCGATTATGAGGAAACCTTTTCACCAATAGCCAAGCTTAAATCAATCTGTATCCTTTTAGCCATTACTTGTCATTATGACTACGAGCTATGACATATGGATGTTAAGACAGCTTTTCTGAATGGCTATCTTAACGAATGAAATAATATATGATACAAGCAGACAACTTCGTTGTGGAGGACCAACAGAACATGGTTGCAAGCTTAAGAAGGCTATTTAAGGACTAAAGCAAGCATCAAGGTCATGGAACATACGTTTTGATGAAACCATTAAGTCTTATGGATTCATTCAAAATGTTGATAAACCTTGTGTTTATAAGAGATTGGATAATAATGCTGTGACATTCCTTGTTTTATACGTTGATGATATCCTACTCATTGGGAATGATGTAGGAGTGTTGTCAATTGTAAAGGTTTGGCTATCTAGTTAATTTAGAATGAAGGACATGGGAGAAGCCTGTTATGTTCTTGGCATAAAGCTCCTAAGATATAGGAAGCAAAGAACATTGAGCTTATCCTAAGCTTCATATATTGACAAGATGTTGGTCAAGCACAAGATGGACCTATGTAAAGGAAACTTTCTTTTAGACATAGGTTATATTTCTCTTCTTCTCAGTGTCCTAAGACACAAGAAGAGAAAGATAGGATGAGTAGAATACCATATGCTTCAGCATTTGATAGTCTAATGTATCTCATGCTATATACTGGGCCATATATATATTTTTCCATAGGCATGGTTAACAGATATCAATCAAAGCCAGGGGAGGTGCATTGGTAGATGGTAAAGCATATCTTGAAGTATCTTAAAAGTACTAGGGACATCATATGTTGATTTACCATGCTGATGACTCAATTCCAATTGGCCATATGGACTCGGCTTTCCAAGCTGATAGGGATGAAAGAAAATCCACTTTTGGATATGTCTTCATAGTGTCTAGAGATGCAATTTCATGGAGGAGTGTAAAGCAATCTTGCATTGTGATTCTACTATGGAAGCAAAGTACGTAGCAACTTTGAAAGCGTCAAACGAGGCTGTATAGCTCAAGAAGTTCTTAATAGAACTAGAAGTCATACCAAACATGGACATGCCGATGATGTTGTGCTGTGATAACAGTGCTGCAATTACACAATGCAAGGAGCCAAGAAACCACCATAAAGGCAAACACATAGAGAGGAAGTATCACTCGATCCGAGACTTCATTTAGAAGGAGACAGTGATAGAACAAATTCCCTCAGAGCATAATCTAGCAGATCCTTTTACTTAACCTATAGCGGAGGGGGTCTTCAAAAGACATCTAGATGCTATGGGGCCTAGAATAGGATAGTTAGTCTTATTTGTGCAAGTGGGAGTCTGTTGAGATTTATGCCCAAAAAGACTGAGAATTTTCTATAATTACTGATTTAATGAAATTTGAGACATTGTATGAATTGTTTTTTAATGCATATTTTATTTCCTACAATAAGGTCCAATTTGATTTAAATAAGTTATCTATGTGTTGGGACATTCAGCATAATAAGATATGGATCACTTGAAGTTTATGTCATAAGAAATTGTTCTTGGCCAGTAAATGGAATTGTTCCTTCCATTAAATAAAGTTCATAACACATTAGTCTCCTTTAAGTAGTTTGACTCACCTTTAGTCATTAGATAGTGTTCCCGTACTATTTGTGTTGACACATTTTATATGTATAGAACTGGGCCATACAGTGATTGTTCTCTAAAGGTACTATCAAAGATGAGAGAACTAGTATCACTATTGCTACTGCGTGGACGTATCCCCATGACATGAGTCTGGGTTGATGGTCTGGCGAAACTAAGTCCTTGTGCCTTAATATAACATGGGTGAGGTTTCTTATGTATGAGACCAATAGCCCTTTATTTAAGATACATTGGTTTAGTTAGTTAAGACAGACCTATACAAGAAGGCCTCTATGCCATCTCATTTATGAGATGGGTTAATTGCCATTCGTGGATTGTTCAAGTTAGTTTGTTAAAGGTAAGGCCTTTGCAGTATTATTTAGTATAGTGTTGAATATTCTTCCAATGAATTTTCGAGTAAACTTAACAAATTGAATTAGATAGCAAAGGATGGCAGATGCTATTGAGTAAGGTGATAGAACACCAGAGCTATGCTCAATAAGAGACGACAGGCTTCTAATGTTTAATCCTTTGTTTTTTATTTGATAGTACAAAGCAATATCCCATTAGGACAAATCCTTCTAATGTGAAATAAAACAAAGCAATAAACTTCTTTCAAAATTTACAATTCAATCCTTGAATTTTTCATTATTCCTAGTTGTGGGCCTTAAGTTTTTTATATCCCATTAGGAGCTTTAATTAGAGTTCTTTTTTAGCCAATTGATTTAAGTATTTATTTATTTTCCTTTATATCTTTGTGATATTGAAAAGCATGAAAATAAATAGAAGCCACCATTAGGCAACAAATAAGATCACAATTAATCTTTGTTTGATTAATTGATCACATAGGTCTAAAACTAGAAAAATATAAATTAATTTATTGCTTTGTTTTAAATCACATCATGTTTTATGTGACACACTAGTATTCCTATGGGAAACCTAGATTAGGAATATAAATATTCTTAAGACAATTATTTTTGATTTAGTTATGTTAACTAAGAAATCAAGAAAAAAAATTACAAGAATATTAAATAGAATTCTTTAAAATTAGTAAGGTTATTTTGGAAATATGATATAGTCTAAGAAATTATATTTCTCAACGGGTATTATCCTTGACATAGAGATATAATTATGGACTATTATTTCTAATAGGATACAACTTAGACTACAAATTTTAAAGAATTAATAAAATATGTGGTTTTTGTAAGAATTAATAACTTAGAATTATATTTGTTGAAGGTTATACTTTTGACACAGAAATATAATAAAGCTATATTTTCTTAAGATATTAAACCAAGATTATCCATTACTTATTTGTGCTAATAGGTTATGGCTTTCTCACGTCACCCTGGAGTGACCCCCATAGGATTATTGTCCATAAGAACCTACATATTAGCAGACAAATTAAAATCTATTTTTGAGGATAGGTGTTAGTGTTGGCTAGCCTACGTTTTAGGCATTACCACAAGATTATCCATAGTTAATTATGAGTTAGTGACCAGCGTACATTGGAACTTCTCTAGATTGAGTAACTAATATAAGTGATGATTATACACTCAACTTAGAAAAGCATTAGCCTTCCTACGAAGCTTTGTTGTGTTTTCTAAGAACCGAATTGGTCATTAGGTATTTTTGTATTTGTTACATAGATCAATACACTAAGCCAATATTATTATTAATTATAATCTAAGGAGTAACTATAATCTAAGATAATATGAATAGAACAATGTATCTTATTTGTACCTTAAATTGTATGATTATGTGTTTATTTTTCAAACAATTTTCTCATTTTAAATTTTTTCAATTAATTATAGAAAATATGTCAGCTGGATGTTCCTTCAGTCCTTTATCCATTATTCTCAAGGAGAATAAGTTAACAAGTCCTAATTATGTGGATCGGAAAAGGAACATGAACATAGTACTCACTACTGAAAGGTACAAATATGTTCTCACCAACCCGGTTCTATTGTTAGTTTGTTAGTTACATAATATTTGTAAGTTTTCAGAGAGATAGGAATAGATATTAAATCCTTTATTTATTCATACTATTCTATTTGGGATAAGCTAATTCCAATTGTTACATATCGAATAACAGCATCGGAAGTGATTATAGAGGAAGTTTTCTTTAATTGTTCTTCACAAAATTACTTTGAGAAATCCTTAGTACATAATCACCAGTGGTTACAAATGATAAGGGTAACTAATGATTCTAAATAACCAAGAATGAATGCACAATACAGATACGATGTGTCTTTTGGTATTAGTTCTAGTAGAATTTTTCTTAGTATCCCTGAACAATTGTATGTTTGACAACATTCAGATAATTGGATGAGAAAGAATTAGCCAGATATATATCTTGCATTGTGATCCAAGATGTATCAAAAGGCTATGCACAAAAGAGTTACTTATTATCTCTCATTAATTAGTCTGGTAGAGATATTCATGGATTCTCTTTGCAGTTGAATGTTTTTGTGTTCATTCAGATAGCTATAAGAGAAATGAAATTACTAGATAGTTTTATTTGAATGAGATACCTAGTATCTTTTAACGATTTTATCTAGTTAATCATTTCCTAGAGACTCTAGGACTGTTAAGTGTTTTTGAGAGCATTCAGATAAATGTGCAAAGAGCTATGAAATGACTAGATAATCTTATTTGTGCAAGTGGGAATCTGTTGGGATTTATGCAAAAAAAGACTATCTTATTTTGAGATACTATGTAAAAGTTACAATCTTTAAACATAAAATTATACATATTAGTATAACATGCAATAAGGTCCAACTTGATTTAAATAGGTGATATGTTGTTGGGACGTTCAGTATAGTAAGGTACGGATCACCAGAAGTTTAAATCATAAGGAATTAGTTCTTGGCTGGTTGATGGAATTGGGTGTTCCATTGAACAAAGGTCATAACTCTCCTTTAAGTAGAGTGACTTACCTTTAGTCATTGGGTAGTGCTCTTAGACTAAATGTGTTAGCACATTTTGTATGTGTAGAATGGGACCATTTAGTGATTGTTCTCTAAAGATTCCATCAAAGAAGAGAGAACTGATATCACTGTTGCTATAGGGTGGACACGTCCCCATAAAATGAGCATTATTTGGTGGAATGGCGA
>JAWZTD010013830.1:0-23118 GCA_035221335.1 Echites panduratus | reverse complement strand
AGTCTTGAAAAATAAACTTTATCTTTGTATGCATATTTCCAAGTTGTTTCAATCAAAGCTCCTTGGTCTCTATCATTTTCTAACGCTGAAGTCAGGCTTATTAATCCATAGTACGAAACATCTGATATTGAAATTTAGTGGATCATTAATACAAGGACTGTTGTTGAAGAACTCATGCCTGTGAAGTATACATATATGCCTTTCAAGGACTTGGGACAAAAAAAAGATATTTGCTGGTAAGTTATGTTATTTGTTGATTTTTTTTAGTCACCCACTTCTTCATATTCAAAGGCATGCCTATATCTTTGTAGATGTTTTGGGTATCGTTGTTGATGCATTGGAACAGAAGAGTATTTAGAGAAATGACATAGAATCGAATGTATAAAAGCTTGTCCTTGAGAACGAAGAGTATGAATTATTTTTTTGACACTGAATTATTATCTTGTTTCATTATTTATTCTTTCTAATACCATTCCTTGCATTCCTATTATGAAAATACGATTATGTTATTTCTCTTCAAATTGGACACAATCATCTTATCAACTTGGGATGATTTCATTGTCAACGAAGGCTCAAAAATCATTGAAAACTTGAATTCTTTCATTATTATCATTGGTCATTGCCTCAGAGTCGTTTCATATAATGGTTGAGTACACAATGGAATTCTTTAGTACTCTGTCTTTCGTAACCATGCTACATGTGTCTCTACTTTTTATGAATATTATTTAATGTAAATTTTTTATTTCACAGGACTTGCTCTATCCACGTAATTTGATTCTATCATCCATGTTGACCAACCTATTGCCAAAGCAAATGAATTGAAATTTTGGTCTGATATGTATTATTTGATAGATACCAAATTTAATTCTGCACTGGAACTGCTATTATGCTTAATTACTCAACGTAACATTTGATCATGTGATGTTTGTCAGGGCTAAAAGAAATGCACATTCTTTGAATAATATCATTGCTAAACAGACATATAAGCAATACAATCCAGATATCTCTTTCAGTCCAAATGACAAAATCACATTGATTGCAGACATTGCTCCATCTGCCATGGTAACAAAATTATAACTTCATTATCCATGCTCTATCGTCCTATTGCTTTCTACGAATGTGTCTGCATTTATTGTTACAGCCTCTGTGGGTGAAGAGTCGGTTTTCTTTCCAAAACAAAATACAAAGGTATTGGTATATGAGCTGCAAGAAGTGTCATCGGTCAACATCTGCATCATCTGGGGTCTCATTAACATGCAACACATGCAAGGACAAACAGCTTGCTGAACCCTGATAATCTCATATTCGATCAAAGAAATTCAACCATGTTGTTTTTCTATTTATTACTATTGATTCATACTTGGAAAATTTAAACCATAATTTGATCTTGATCTGACCGATGAAAGTGGCTCTATTACTGGTTCTCTCTTTGGTGACATGGCTGAACAGCTTCTGACCTTTACTGCAGCAGAAGCCATGGATCAATTTAATCAGGTATCTATTTTTGACATTGTTCACCTCCTTCGTTGCATTAGCAGTTGAAACACTATGTTATGGTACAAAGATGACTCCAGCATTGTCTCTGTTCATTACAGAATGTTGAACTTCCTCTAGATCGGGTTCATGAAGAGTTGCAATCGAAGACATTTTTAGCCTACATTAAACCTGTAACTATGCAACTGGCAAATTCTCGTCAACGATGCACTATCATCTCTTTTCGTGAATGTTCAGAAGAAGCTGACCAGCCGTTGCTAACGAGTACTGAGAAAATTAGATGTTCTGGTTCTTCTGCTATCAATCCTATTCCAATATCTCCACCAACAAGTTACTTAATACTTAAACTATTTTTCTTTTTTTTTCCTTTTTTTGAATAATACACAGTGATTCTTACCAATACAAAATCTTCCTTTGTTTGATAAAAAGCAGAGAGTTCTTCAAGAGTACTAATTCGCTTGGAGGAAAATTTTCTGAAATCTAAACCACAGAATACCAAAAATTAATCGAAAAAGCTCAGGAATTTATGAAATGATGCACTAATCTTCATTCTGAAGTTGTATTTTAACACTATGATACATTATCTTCTTTAGTCTTAATTACTTAATCTTCGTATTGGCAGACTCAGTTTTATGATTACTTTGTGAACAATATATACGGCTATATGTAAGAATATTCTAGACTTACTACATGTGCAGCTTCTGTTGTAGAAAACCTGAAATTGTCTTTTGAAGTTGTACATATATAAAAAAATATAGCAGAAATCATCTTTAGAACATCTATATATATATATATATATATATATATACAAAATGGAAGAAACTACACTCTAAAATGATATAAGAAGATCAGTAAACATCATCAGCAATGTGCTGTAAACTGCCCTTCAGAGATTTTAACTCTTTCTTCAGAGATTTTATTTCAGCCTTCTTCGTCTTGACCCTCTCTTTCAGCTTCAGGAGTTTATTGAGCTGCTCCTCCAGATTGGAAATCTTTTCCTCAGCTTCTTTCAGATTTGCAATCAGTTGATTGGAGACCGAGATATAGTTACTCTCTTTTACTGCAAAAGAAGAGGCTAACTTCCTCAACTCTTCTTTCAGTTTCTCCTATGATTCATTCCCGGTCAGGATTGGAATATCGAATGCAGGCTGAGATCTCAGCTTGTTTTCTAAGTTGGATTTTTCCTCTACCAGCTCCCCTTTCTCCTTTTCCTGGTCCCTTATGGACTTCTCCAGACTACTCTTCAGAACCCTGAACGATTCCATGGATTCTTCTAAGTTTTTCCGCCTGATTTCCCCATGCTCTTTAGACTCAATCAGATTCTCAACTTGCAGTTCCAAGTTCGATATCTCCTGAGTCTGTATCAGGTTCTGGTTTTCGAGACTCTTTTTTTCACTCTCAAGTATTCCAGTATACTTCATCATATCAGCTTTCTGCAGCAAGAATGTCTCATCTTCCAATTCCCGATCAGCTTTAAGAGAATCCAACTGACCCCTGAAAGCACTAATTTCTTCTTCGTACACAGATCTGCTACTTCCCGCCTGATACAGATGAGATGAAATTGCTCTAAAAAGAAGGCCTCCCTGAATCCAAGAAAAAAAAACATCAGTTGGGCAAAATGTATACACCTATATTGTAAAATCAATAATGAAATCTTACCATAACAGCAAAAGCATACTGGTGGACCTTCAAGACAAATATGAAGTATGGGAGAGGAGGAAATGAATTCCTCAGTCTAGTCTCATAGGGAAGGCAATTCCGTAGAGAGGATTTTTATAGCTAGCTATATATGTATATGTTTATACCATAGTGCTTGCATTATATGGTTTGTAACCAACACCCACATGGTTTATCATCTCTCTTCTTTGACTCCAGCTTTGTGAAAGTTGCTGTCCTCCTAACCCAACAACTATTCCTGCATCTTCTGCCAATTAACTTTTCTCAACCCGAGAAGACCAGAAATCTACAAAGCTAGAGGAGAAAGAGAGTAAATCCTCAACACCATTCCCAGATATTCCTGTGTTAGGGGCCTTAATAGGCATCTGACTTTCCTAAGGCAATAAAGTGTCTTTGCCTGGAATTCCCATACTAACAACATCAGCAACTTCCACATCAACCCCCAGCAGAATCAAAATCATCCTCGATCTCCTCAATGTCAACCTGCTTCCCTTCAACTTCAGCAGATTGGACTTCAACTCCTACTTCATTCTCCAAGTTTTCCTTCTCAGGAACCTCTTGAGATGACCTTATTTGTTCCTGCTCATGCAAACGAAGCACTCCAGACATATTTTTATCTACAACTGGATCGTCGCAACTATATATGCTAAGACTATATGGCCTTACGATTTCGACTTCTCTTTCCTCTTACTGTTTTGTAAGCTAGAACCTGCAACATGCTCTACCTCAATAACTACCACATTCCTAAACCACTCCTCAGCATGTGGTTTAGCTGCTCAGACCTGTTCTCTAGAAACCCTCATGGACAGAGGAAGAACGTCGGATGCTGGAGCCGGAGAATCAGCAGATGCTGAAGATGGTGCCACTGGCAGCCTACTTTTTTTCCTGCTCTGAATGAGAGGAACATCAAAGAAAAAAGAAGACTCAGGCTCCTTCGCTGCCACAGAACTTGGGCTCCTTCTCCTAAGCCCTCTTTCAGGAGCAGCAGCTATTGGATCAGGAATGCTGGACTGATCATTCCTCCGATAAAGATTAGTAAGATTGATATCTGCAGATGACAATAACATGTAAATCATTAGCACACTATAATTACAAAGAAGGAAAGAAGTCAGCAATGGTGGCTATTAAAATTCCACTACCCTAAAATACTTACTTCTCAGAACGCTTGGATTCTTCCCACGGAAGGGGCTTATTCCAGCCCACCCAAGAACTCGTTCATTCCATGATTTCTCACTCAGTTCTAATAATCCCAAATGAGCTTTAAGCTTTGCCAAATAACTCTTCGGGATATACTGCTCATGAGGTTTATCGTTGACTGGGTGCTTCGAAGTCTGAACAGGAAATAAAGCTTCAAGTTCAGGTGCTCCTTCACCCAGGTGGACAATGATAAATTTGTCTTTCCACTCTTTGTTGCAGCTTGGGTATTTCTTGAAGAATTTTTCTCTCTGCTTCAGCGTAAAAAATCCACTATTCTCATTTCAGGAACCGAAGGAAATCATGAAGAAATGCCTGAAGAGCTCCAGGTAGCATGGCACCTCAGCTCGACAACAAATCAAGATGAACCCGATTATCATCCTGACCGCATTTGGACTCAATAGCCATAGCGAAATAGACCAAAACCTTAAGATATCCTCAATGAGAGGATGAAGTATAAACCTAATACCTAATTTCAGAACTATTTCAAAAACAAACATCTGCGGTTTGTTTGTGTTTTGAATAAAAAAATGTTGAACTGGATGGGGCGGAAAGTGAGTAGCTCCTCGGGATGTAGTACAGCCCAACGAATTCCTCAAGCTTAGAAACAGACATAGTAGACCTGCAAAACTCAACACAAAAACCCTCTTTTATGAACTCCAAGAAATCATAATATTGTTCGTCTTTTACTTCTCGAGGATTCTGGTATTCTGTGATGCTGAAATCCCTTGATGGGATGACAGAAACGGTTCCTAAGATTTGTGAGGATGCCATAACAAATAATGTTTCTGGATGAAGAAAGGGAAAGCATTAAATATGGATTCTCAGTCTTTCTCTTACTACTTGCCCCTACGCCGGTGGGAGTCCTTTCCATCGGTCCCTTCAGACCAAGAAACTTCCTGTACACCACCAAAGCAGTAAATCCCGTGGGTCGGAAGCCGGCATGGGAAGGAGGGGGCTTGGACTCTTCCCTCCCGATTGCTTCTTCTGCCGTCAACTAGGGCCACTTCTTTCGCAGCGGAAGGCCCCCGTAGTACTATATTCGATGTTCTACAGCTACACTAAACAGCACGACTGGGGTCTTCGTGGTCCAAGATAATAAAACCATCAGTGGTTCATATCTTTCTATGCCCCCAGAATAATAAGGCATAGAAACTACATATGAGGAAGATGCAGATATACAAAACTTTTTCTCCTAGAAAAAAGATCAATTTGAGAATCTAGCTACTTGTAGTCTCCCGGACTTCATATGCAACCAAACTAACATACTACAGTCTTTTGTGACCCAGCCAACCAGAGGAGTCTTATGTTGATGAGTTATAGCGGCGGGTGTTGTTACTCGATGGGCTGGTGACTTATGCCAGCAACAAGTGCAGGAGGCGAACTCCATGGGCTACTGAGGCTCCCAACCAATTTCTTACTGGGAAGGGTCTCGTGCATTCAAGGCTTTAAAAGTGACTGCCCCCTGCCCCCCGGAGAGTGGGTTCCGACCAGCAAGCTACCCGCGTTATATCTATATAGAGGGAGAAGAGCCTGAGTCGCAGCATCAAGGTCTGAGCCAAATTGAGCAAAGCTTTGGTCGAGCACTCCTGGTAGAGAACTCCAGATAGCTGGGATAAGATCGGAGGGATCTAGAAAATGGAGTATTCTAGTTCACATCTAGGAAGAGGGTGAGACTTGTACTTAGCTCACCATCGGAGGGATGGAAAGTGGATTGCCCTCTTGATCGATCGATTGATTGGATTGAAGTACGAAGGGCTCCTTCTCACTTAGTCGTCGAGACACCAGCTTACGGAAAGGGCTTCTCTTAAAAATAATGATAGCAAAATCTGAAGGAAAAGTGAGCAGTAAAAAATAAACCCTTATTTATAAAGAAATGCTCAGTTTGGTTAATATTAGCAAATGGAACATTTTCCAAGGAAAGGTACCAAAACGAAGAATTTGAAAAGCCATCTTTAAAAGAAAGTGTCATAAGGCTTTTTAGCAGACAAAATAATGAATTTAGCAAATAAAAAGAAAACTCCACATCGAAATAGAAGCTTTTTTTGTGGAACGCAACTCTTTTTTTAAAATATTATTGTTATAATTTTATTTCTTGTTACCAATCCCGAAATAGAATATGAATATTTCCTACAAAAATTCAAGATTGAATTCTTCTTCTTATTATTCTTTTTTGAACTTTTTTTTCCAGAATGCATCCCTTCTTCTTCTTCTTCTTCTTCTTATTCTTTATTTGTTGTTTTTTTTTCCTCCTCTTGAAATTTTGTTTTTCTTATATTAACATTAATATTTTGCTTCTTTGCTCCTCCCCGAGGAGAAGAAGAAACATTTCCTCAACGAATTGAAGGTGAAGCTTTTCTTCTTCTCATTCTAATATTAATGTTACTATTTTGTTTCGTTTTTCCAGCCCACAAATAGAATAAAAACATTTCCTGCACATATTGAACATTAAATTCTTCTTCTTCTCATTTGCTTTGAGATTTTTTTTGGTAGATTACAAACATTCATCTTAAATTCTTATATTTACATTTAAGTCCAATGTAAATATAGATAAACCTCTCATCAACAAAGTAACTCTAAACCTCCATGAGCAGAATAAAACTTATCTTTAGAGTATCAAAACTAAAAAAAAATTAAATTTGCCTAGAAAAAACCAAACCGACGGTCAAATCTTTCTTCGAAACATTAATGCAATCTGCATTATCCCAGATGAAGATGAAACAACAAACTCTCTTGAACTTCCTATTCGATATCTCTACTATATAAGTAACAATTCCCAACCTCCAAACCACAAAACCTTTCAAGAAAAACAAAGCATCAACTAAAAATGAATACGCCATCAAAAAATGCAAACAATGCCAGTGAACCGCTGCCACCTTCCCCAACGAACAGCAATGGTAGCCCTCCACCTCTGCCACCTTCTCCTGCAACACTGGAAAGGCAGTTGGAAAAGTTTGAAGCACATATGCTTCAGTTAAAGGATGAAGTAACCCATCCACTTAGCCACATAATGAGAGCTAGAAATCCTGATTATCTACAAAGCATTCTTCTCGGAGAAATAGAGCTCGATATCATCTTCAACATCTTTCTGGACATGCACACTGAACCCATGAATGAAGAGTCTGTTATAATCATCATATCTAATGATCAAACCTGGCGGAGCGGATCCAACGAAATCGATTAGTCAAACTCTTCCATCTCCAACAACTGCTCTTCCCCATTTTATGTTTTCTTTTTGGTTTTTGCTTTTTACAAGAAACTCTTTTGAGTTTTTTTTTTCTTTTTTTTAATTAATTTTTGCTTTTATTTATTAATTTTAACTTTTTTTCTTTTTTTTTGTTCATTTTGTTGTTTCTATAAATTTCTTTTGCTCCGACTTTTTAGCTTTTCCTTTTACCGCTTTATGTAAAAATAGTTTTCTTAGCTTTCTTTGTTCCCTTTTTTCTTTATTATTACTATTATTTAATGTATTTTTGTTCTTGTTTCTGTATATCCAATAAATTGAATGAGCACAATGTTACAACACAAAGAAAGTTATCCAACACCTAACCTCACAATACCAACTGAAGAATTGCACGAAAAAATTCCAATGAACCATTTAACTCATTCATAGCTTCATTTAACAAAAAAAAATCATAAATAAATTGCAAAAGACAAAAAAGAATTTAATTGATCATCCTAATTAAATTTGATAATAAAGAACAACAAATACTAGTTCCCCAAAAGTGTGAACGTCATTATGATTATTATAATTATATACGTATTCTAGAGTAGCGTGATTCAAGTACAAAATTTTTCCCACCTGTAGCGTGATTCATTATTGAACAAACTCACCACCTGAAAATCAGGACAAGTAGATTTCCCATATTCTAGGTAGCGTGATTCAAGTACAAAAATTTTCCACAAGTAGTCCTTGCATTGCTTTTCGCCCATAGTATAAATATTATACGTGAATATAAATAGCACATGCGATATATGTCATACTAATGCAAATGTAAAAGCAAGTTCTCGTATCTTTTCCAATAGTCCTCGTATCAGATAAAAATAACTCATCTCATCCTTTTCATCATCAACATATCAATAATTCCATTATTATCATATTATTTGATATTCTCACTTTTCAACATGTTTTCAACCTTTGGCGAAAAATAAAACCAACATAAGAAAAATAAAAATACTTTGCCACGCTTACTTACAAGATGAAAAAAATAAACCTTGCATGTCCTGAAACACATGTCAAGTCGAAGTCCTTTTCAACCAGCATCACAACAGTCTGTCATGACTTTTTTGCGGCTCACTCCCTTCCCAAAAAAATAAAAATAAAAAACATCGAATCATTATCTTGACAATATTTTACCCATCACACTTGCGACACAGTAAATACATTTTGACAAACTATTTCTCTCTTAATATCTTTCACTCCTTAAAAAATATCCTTCTGCCATTAATTTTTCTTTACACATCCACATCACGTTCGATGTTGATCTTCATTATAGGGGTTAAAATGTCAGTTTCTGTTTCTGTATTTCAACCTATTAATTACAAAAATTTAATCAAAATCTGGAAGAAGCAATTTACGATATCCAATATACAAAATTAAGACAAGTAAAATCTATGATGATATGACATTAAGGCTAAACCAATGAATTACATAGAATTTTTTTTTGGAATTATCTCCCCAATTAGTTTAATACCTTACCAATATAAATATACTCAACTCAATTAGACTGATTTTTGCAATGGATAAGTATAATTCAAATTGACCATAGTAAAAACTTTTGGGATAAAATTAATATTCATCACATCATCCTCTACAATAGTGCTAAAATCATCCTAACACCAGCATGAGCTAAAGAAGCGCTAAAAATTCTGAATGTATTTTGAAAGTTTCATATTTAACTTATCCCCGCTTAGGGTTATACATTCATGATTTAACTTATCCCCGCTTAGGGTTATACATTCATGCTTATCGGTTTACTTCTTACAAGATATCCGTCGATTTGAAATGCTTACAAAAACCATGTTGATTGAAAAAATCCATTTATATTGAATTCCTTCAACTTCCCTTTTCTTTTACCCGTGCGACAACTTTCATTGGCAAAATCTTCGAAAACCCTTCTCTTTCTAGATTCCCTTATTTTAGATTTCACCACAAAGAATTTGTGGAACTCATGGCACTCTTAGGATACAAAATTTTGAAACACATGAGTATCTTCCTCCCATCAAGATTACGGAGAATCCACATACCGATTTCGAAGAGTGTGTTAAAGAGGGTTTCTGTGTAGCTTTCATTTACTCCATCCTTCCTTCCACAAAACTCTAGGAATATGACACTTTATGTCACCTTCCAAGAGATTATTCATTGTCAATTCCCACAAGTTCTTTATTCTTGATAGACAATGTGCCAGGACCACAGATATATATATATATATATGATGGAGATTGGATTAAAGGCTGGTATTCGATTCCCTCTACATCCATTAAAACTGAATATCCTGAAGTTCTAGTCAATCCCGCTGTGGCAACTGAGCACTAATATGGTCAGAATAATCTTCGGGTTCATCTTGATTTGCGCACGAGCAGGAGTACCTTGTTATTTAGAATTGTTTAGGTATTATTTCACTGTGTGTTTTACTACGCATAGCGAGAGCAGTGGATTTTTCATGCTCAGACAGAATGAGAAATTCTTCAAGAAGTACCCCGCTTCTAATAAAGAATGGAAAGATAAATTTTTGAAGGTTCATCTCATTGTTGGAGTCCCTGAACTCCAAATATTATTCCCTGCTCAGACTCTAATACATCCTTTCAATGATAAACATAGCTAAGAGTTTGTTTCAAACAGTCACATTGCAGCATTGTAGACTCATCTAGGGCTCCTTGAACTTTCTGAGAAGCCTTTCAATGAAAGGATTCTTGGTTGGGCAGGTATAAGTCCTGCAAATGACAAGAATCTTAGACTTCTCAACAGTAAGTCTATATGGACTTTTTCCTTCTTTACTATTCTTTCTTCTTGATTTAAGTGCCAGTGTACTTCATATGCAGATATTGATCTTACTAAATTTTACAAGAGAAGCAACTCTATCAAAATCTCAGAAATGAGAAAAAATGCAGCTTCTATGCCTCCTCCTAAGAACAGAAAGAGAAAAAATATAGCCACTAATCCTCCGAACGTAGTGGAAACAAGAATAGTGTCGATTCCAAAAGTTCAATCACAGAGTAGCTCCTCTGGTTCATCAGAGATCAAATTTCGTCAGGAGACAAAAAAGAAGAGCAACAAATAGTGACTCTTCATGCTCTCCTCCAGTTTATTAGGATGTGGACCAAGTTTTGGATGCATGCCCTTTAATAATTAGATCTCCTGATTGTGATGTTAGAACGCAAAATCCTCTCATAAATGGATGCAATCACGATTCCTACATTTCACAGATCCATCATGCTGTCCTAAGAAAGTGAGAAATATTGATTCTTCGAACAAGACTTCATCTCACGAGAATGATCATCTGCCTCATGCAGACTACCTCGCAGAATCTTCTACCCCAAATTTTCCACAAATAGTTATTGATAACATCAAAGAATCCAATAAAGTCAATGATACTCCAACATTTGCAGAGCCTTATCTTCCTGCTACCCTTATCTCAAACAATGAAAACCACACAATTTTGCAAAACAAGATCCCTCATCAGGCACCTCTTTATTTGAATATTAATAACACCCCTACTGAAAGAGTTGATCGTGTAGAAAAAAATCCATATAAGCATATCAATTATATCTCTGCTGAATTTGCTCATCATGAAGCTACCCCCACCACAAATTATAATAGCAGTGCAGCTCAGGAATTATTAACTTTCACAACTCAGTTTGTCAACTTCTGGAACACCAGAGCAAACCAAAGCAGAATGATAGATGACATAGCTATCTTAGCTTCCTTTTCAGATCATGAATTTTCAACTCTAATTCCTACCCTTGAATCCATGGTACATAACACTAAACTCATTTTAATATTCTTTTTTTTTATTTTTTTTTTGATGAAGTATTCTTTAATCTTGATTTCTCTTGCATTTATCTCTGGTTGTGAAAATAGGTTGGGTCAGTTTATTCAGCAGTTCAAAAAAAGTTACGAAATCCTCTTTGCCAACCAGGATCGACACATTAGCAAATTGGAGCAACAGGTTCAATTACTTGTAGAATCCAAAAACACTTTAGAAGAAAAACTCAAGTCCCTTTCTTCACACAATCTACCCATCATATCAAGAACTGACTCTCCAGACAAACTGGAAGCTCAACTGAAGAATCTATATTCTTCCTTTGCTGTGAAAGAAACCAATTACATATCCATTACCAGCAAATTCATAACTGATATTCGAAAGGCTGACGAGAAAATATCTTCATTGGAGAATGAGCTTAGGAAGATTCCTCGGCAGAAAAAGAAAGTTAAGTCCAAAAAATCAGAGATCAAAGACTTGAAGAAGCAACTGCATATGCAAAAGAACAACACTCCATTAGCTAGAAATAGCCTTGCCTGACAATCCTCGATGTATCAAATTTCTTCTTTTTGTACACAATTGTAACTATTCAAGATGCAATTCAAATTGCCAAATAGAATTTCTTGTCAAACTAAATAGAATTCTCAGACTATCTTCTATTTTGCCAAAAAAAATTTTCCCTTCATACAAAATGACTTGATGAATTGAAGATGAAGCAATAAGAATCATAACACGAAACAAAATTGAATCATTTGTCCAAATATACATTATCTGTAGCTTTGATATTCCAACAGTAATAGTCCCTCATATTGGACAACAATTTCTGAAAGTCCATTTAAAGATTTTTGTTAAAAACTTGGAATTCAACAAAGATTAACTTCAGTTTCATATCCACAAACAAACAGATTGGCAAAAGTGAGTAGCAGGACTTTGTTACAAGTTATCAAGAAGAAATCTTCGAAGGTAGAATTCAACAAAGGTTAACTTCAGTTACATATCCAGAAACAAACAGATTGGCAGAAGTGAGTAACGGGACTTTGTTACAAGGTATCGAGAAAAAATTTTTCAAGCACTTTATGAGTAGAACCAATTGCAGCTAGAGAACCATCTTTCAGGATGAAGTAGTATGATTTTCAAGAAAATCAAATAAATAGAACAACAGAACTGGACTTAATTGACGAAATCAGAACTAACACACATCACAGAGATCAGTGTTACAGAGGAATAATTACTTCCATGTATAACAAAAATTATAAACCCAAAACATTTCAGGAAGCTGATCTTTTTTTGAAAAAGGGAGATGTTGGAAAACAAGGAAATCTTCAAAAACTAGATCAAAGATGGGAAAGGCCATATATTGTTCTGGAAGCAAGAGAAAATGGAAATTATATTCATGTTGATTTGAATGGTGATAAATTTCGTAGGACATCGCATACTTATAATTTGAAAAAAGTTATATTTTTGACAGATCAGTTTGGTTTTCTGTCGTTCTAGTTTTATTATCAATAATATGTATTTCAGGATTTTTCCTGTGATGACTTTGCTTTTCAACTCTGTGTTGCATCTCTATCTTGTTGATGTTACAAAGTTTAAGTTATGGAAGAATTGTGCAAGATTATCTTATCAGAATATAATCTACTTTACAACTTTCAGCACAACTTTCTTCATTTATTCATCAGGAGACTGGAACTCTTGAATAAGAATATCCATTACTTCCTACATACAATAATTAGCATGCAGAACATTTATTCAAGAAACTTCAACACTAAATAAAGGCTTTCAATATAATATGGTGAAGCAGCTACAGTAAAGACTCTTGCATAAAACATCACAATCAAATAAAATATCAATTTGCTTAACAATCTTGATACCTGTGTAATGAGCTTGCCATTACTTCTTACTTTGGCACAATTTTATTCTGAACTCACATTTAATTCAAGTGTTTCAGGAAACAAGTCTCCAAGAAAATGCAACAGATTGAACATTCATGTATCCATAAATATTCATTATGGTTACAAAAGTCATGCTTATAAACAACTAAAAAAAGTTTTCTAATCTATCCTGCTGCAATGTTAGTGTCTTGGCTTGCATTATCAATCTTCTCCTTCAGAGAATTAATCTCTTTCTTAATAGCTTTGATTTCTGCTTTCTTGCTCTTGATTTTGCTTTTCAATTTTGGAATCCTGTTGCTTTGCTCTTCAAGCTTGGTTATTTTTTCCTCAGCTTTTCACACATCATCAACCAACTTTGTTGTAATGGAGATGTAATTGTTTTCTTTAACAGCAAAAGAAGAATACATATTCTTCAGGTCAGCTTCTAACTTCTCAGCACTGTCATTCCCTGTTAAACCTGGAATGTTAAGTCCAGACCGAGCCTTCAGTTTTTGCTCCAAAGCAGCCTTTTTAGTTTGGAGATCTTCTTTTTATTTTTCCAGATCTCCCACAAATGCCTCCAGATTGCTTTTTAGCATCCTGAAAGATTTCTAAATATTCTTCTAGATTATTACTTCTAGTAGTTTCAAAATCTTTAGCTTCAGTCAGCAAAGCAACTTCCTCCTCCAAATTTGATATTTGCTGACTCTGATTTGAAACCTGACCATCTAAATTCTGCTTCTCATACTCCAAGTTATCAATTTGCTTCATCAGATCCATTTTCTCTTTCATAAGCCTTTCATTTTCTTTCTTCAAAACAGCAATTTCTTGGTCAGATTTTTCCTTGGATACATCTGATTGCGGACAGTGAAGAGACTTTCCTGTAGTACTAGCCTACAAAAAGCACAATAAGCTATATCAATTATTGAAAGCAACGACAAGTATAAACTTATGTTCTGGACATGTTTCTTACCATGACACTAACAGCAGGAAGTAGGATTGCAAAACCTTCATTCCCCAAGTTGGCAAGAATTGCAGTATCATCCATCATGTTGTTTGTTTCCTCCCGGGATTTCCAAAATTTGATAAAGTTTGAAGTAAAGCATATAAGTTCCTCGGCAGTATGAGCAAGAGTTTCCTGGCTTTGTTTTCGAAATATAACCTCTTTTATTCCTTTAGAAACCTCAACATTTTGTTCTTTGCTCGTATAAACTTCTTCTGCAACCTTTTTCTCATCTGTTTTATCAATTAGTACAACAGGAATTGGAAGATCCTCATTACATTCTCTGCTTTCAATTTCTTCAATGGCCCCTGGTTTTTCAGGCACATCCATATCAACATTTTCTTGAATGTTTAGAAACCTGATATTCACATTCTGATTCAGTCCCAAATGCAGCTTCCAATGCTGCCACTTCACGATCCAGATTTTGATCTCTTATTTCTTCTGGTACATCTTTAGCAACATCTTCTTCTTCTTGGCTGTAAGGCTTCATAGCTGTTTATTCAGTAGGTTTTGAAGTCCGGGCTTCTTCTATTATCATATTCCTATGCCAATCAGAAGGGATCGGTTCTCCTGAAGGGGATCTGATTTTCAGAGGCTGAATATCTAGAACTGGTCGTGAGCTTTGACTGGCAGATGATTTTGAAGATATTGGAGAGGTTGTACTTGCAATCATCAATCTGCCTCTTTTTCTTCTATGAATTAGTGGCACATCAAAAGAAACAGATTCTTCATGATTTGACACTATGTCTACTTCAGGAGCAGAAACTCCGTTGTCTCTTGTAATTTCCTTTGCTTGTTCAATTGGGGAGGTAGTAGGGTTAGTAGTAACAGCAGCTAGTGTAGTTGGTAAAACTTGAATAGTAGCACTGACATTCTTCTTATAGAATTCTTCCAACTTGATATCTGCAACATCAAGAATTCAAGACATTAAAGTTACATGAAAATTAAATTCTAAATCCTGAACAATCAAAAATACAGAAATATAGCAGCAAATTCCAAAGTACAATCCAAAATAAACTTACTCAGGAGTAGATTGGGACTCAGTTGAGTGAAGGAACTCACTCCAGCCCATCCCAGAATGGATTCATTCCAAGGTTTTTCCCGGAACTCCAGTTGTCCCAGGTGACTCTTCAACTTCGTCAAATAAATTTAGGAATGAAATCGTCAGCAGGATTTTCATTGAACGGATGGGTAAGGGTCTGAACTGGAAATCTTACTTGTGCTTCAGGTTCTTCGGTACTAAAATGAACTGACAGAAACTTGTCTTTCCATTCTTTGTTAGAGCTGGGATACTTTTTAAAGAATTTCAATTTTTGTTTTATTACAAAAAAACCACTACTCTCAGTGTGAGTGGTGAAGGAAATGTAAAAGAAACACCTAAATAATTCTAGGTAACAAGGAACTCCAGCCCTACAGCATACCAGAATAAACCCAATAATCATCCTGGGATAAACCCAATAATCATCCTGATGGCATTTGGCCCTAACTGCCACAGTTTAATAGACCAAAATTTCAATATATCTACTATTAAAGGATGAAGAGGAAACAACAAACTTGATTTCAGTCCAATTTCATGGACAAAAATTTCTATTTTCTCGGTATCTTGAATCAATATTGTTGACTTATTTGGGATTGATAGCACATAACCCTTTGGGATGTGGTATTAGTGAACACTTTCCTGAAGTTTGGCCTCAGGAAAGGTTGATTTCGTCAATGCGACACAGAAGCCGTTCTTGTCAAAATCAGAAAAACCATGTAATGATTCTCAATGACTTCTCAAGGCGCTAGGTACTGTTCTTCTTAAAATTTCTGGCTTGAACAATTGAAGAACCGGAAATCTTTCTGGGAGCCATTAGAAACTAGGAGAAAGAATCGAACTTCTGCTATTGGATGAGAAATTTGGAATAGGGTTTCCAAAATTGAATCGTCAGATGTAGTAAACAGTGAGATAGAAATGGTTTAAAAAGGAGTATGTATATTCATTTGAGACATTTGAAGCGCCAAAAATCATAACTTCTCAGGCGAAGTGAAAAAATTCCTATCCTTAAAAATTAATTTTGACCATTTGAAGACCTTCAATAGTCATGACTCAACACTTGTTTATATATACTACCTCCGTCCCATAAACATAATCCACTTTATTTTTTCATGCATCTTAAGAAAAATTAGTTAGTGTAATTAATATAATTAATTTTAAGGGTAATTTTACTTTTATATCCTGTATTTAATTTATTGGAACTAAAAGTAGTAGATATGAAGAGATAATTAATGATGTCAATTTAATATTTTAAATTATAACTATCCCTCCTCAAAAAAGAAACTAGATTATAATTTGGGACTAAGGAAAAAGGAAACGTGGACTATCTTTATGGAATGTAGTATTATATATATAATATAAATAGAAAAAGTGTCAAACATATATGACATGTAAAGTATCTATTTCTCCAGATCATATGTAAAACCCTATATGGTCTAGAAACCCGAGAGGATAAAAAACTTTATAGGGTTAACAAACCCGATGGAGGTGAAGAAACCCGATGCAAGGGAAACCTCAAACCTGATTTCAATCCAACTTCATGGACACAAATTTCGGATTTCTCAATATCTTGAATCAAGACTCTTGACTTGTTTGGGATTGACAGGACATAACCCTTTGCAATATGGTATTGGTGAACACTTTCCTCAACCTTGGCCTCAGCAAAGATTGATTTGGTGAATGCCAAACAGAAGTCGTTCTTGTCAAAATCAGAAAAGCCAACATAATGATTCATTTGAAACTAGAAAAAAGAATGGAACTTCCACTGTTGGGTGAGAAATGTGCAATAGAGTTTTCAAAATTGAATCGTCAAATGCAGTAAAAAGCGAGATAGAAATGGTTTAAAAAGAGTATGTATATTCATTTCAAAAAATTTGAAGCGCCACAAGTCATAACTTCTCAAAAGACTATATGATATATAAAATATCTATTTGAAGACCTTCAATAGTCATCACTCAACAATTGTTTATATATATTATATAGAAAAGTGTTAATATAAAATATTACCACTCTTTCAGGAAACTATATGATATATTAAATATCTATTTCTCCAAACCGTAACAAAAACTTGATATGGTCTACAAACCTGACAGGACTGAAAACCCGACAGGGTCAAGAAACCCGATGGAGGTGGACAAACCTGATGCAAATTAGAAACCTACTTATGGCAAAAAACTAGATAAGGAACTTATAAGCTAAAGGGATCTTCTAATTTGATTAATATTGTTTAATCAATCCATCAAGTGTTATAACTTAATAATTGAGTGGTTAATGAAGAATGAGTTAATTGATTAATTGCTCAATTCACTTTTCCAAACTTTTTCGTATCAAACATATAACAGTCAAGGAATTTAATCCTTTTACTATAATTTTTATTCTTCTTCTTCTTCTTCTTTCCTTTCGGGAAGAAAAAGAAAAGAATTTTCCTAAAAAAAAAAAACTTACGATAGAGACACCACACAAACCTCGTAACACTATACTACTTGTTTTTTTTTCTTCTTCAGCAAACTTATTTAACAACAAACTACTTCTGTTCCCACTAATTTCTTCTTAATAACATATGTATCTCATATGATAGAGACACCACACAAACCTCGTAACTTACGGAAAAAAAAATTTTCATATCAATTTGCAATTATAAACATCTTCACCGAACATTAAACTTATATTTAGAGTTTCCAAACTAGATAAAATTTAATCCTCTAGAAAACCACAAATGGCGGTCTAATCTTTCTTTTGAAAATTAATATAATCTACATTGACCAAGAAGAAGATGGAACAAATAAACCTATTCAACTTCCTTGTTCATTATCTCTGCTATATAAACACACAATTCACAAAATAGAACCCACGAACCTTTCCACAAAAAATTACATACAGAAGAAAGATTAACAGAACACCGAACATTCCAACAACACCACCTCACCTTTGCCACTTTCCCCACCATCCTGCAATCAAAGCCCTCCTCCTCTGCCAAATTCTCCAGCAACTCTGAAAAGCAAGCTGGAGAAATCTCAAACAAATATACTTGAACTATGAAGCAAAGTAATCAAGCTATTTAGCTGTATAATCCGAGATGAGAGTACTACGTATCTACAAAAGATGCTTCTCCATGAGTTACCCTTGTAAATTCTCTTCGACATCTTTCTCGAGATCAACAGACAGGCAACAGATGATGAGTCTGGCATAACCCTCGTATCGTCATACAGTTCCACCTGACAGCAATTCATCCCTCTTTTATGGTTTTTCTTTTCAAATCTTCAGTATTGACGTTTGTTAACTTTTTTCTTTTTTCACTGTTATTTACTTTTCTTCTTTTCTTAACCTTTGTTTTTTCATTTTTAAGGCTTTATATATAAATACTTTTCTTAAATATCTTTGTAGCATTTTTTTTTTAATTTATTATTATTTCCTCTTTACATATGCATACCAGATATCACCCGGTCGACAACATCTAGTCTTCTATTTATTTATCTTTTAGCACCTGTTCAACTCCCTTTTTTTGGTAATATTTTAGTAAAATTAAGTTTCCATTAGATTGTCATCCAATTTTTCTTTCAATTATTTGTTAGTGATAACAAGTTCCTAAAATATTTTTTTTAAAGAACTTTTTTTACATAATAAAATATTATATAATTTATCTATTTATTTAAATATTACTTTAATTATTACACAAAATCATCTGCACGTTGCTCTTCTAACATATATATACATATATATATATATATATATATATATATAATAGTGTCTCAAACCTTGAAAATCTTTCATTTTTGCAGGTCTTTTATTCCTTGCCATGCCACTTGTCCGATGGATATATTTTTAAAAAATAAAAAATCTTTTTTATACATTACCATCTTTATTGGTAACCTTACAACTTTTAATATATAATGAATAAAAATAATTATAATTTAATAGCATTTAATACATGTATTTATTTCATATAGAATCAAAATTTTACAATTTATTTTTAATTTTTAAAGAGGACTATTTGTATTTCTATTCATTCCTCTTTCAAATAATTCATTCAAAATATTATAAATAACGTAAGGTATGTTAAAAAGAAAAAAAATAATTTCTCTTTACAAAGTGATAACGAACAAGGATAACGAACAAGGGGTTATGGACCTACAAATAGAAATCCCGCTCGCAGAATATTGTATCAGAATTAAAGTAGGTCAAACATGGATCATTATAGCATATAGCATCTGAATGCTATTTTGTAGGTCAAAATTAAAGTAGGTCAAAATTAAAGTAGCAAATAGCATCTGAATGCTATTTTGTAGAAGGAGATGCCATTACTAAGGAGAACAATAGATGGAAGAATTGATAACCTCCCCAAAGAGGATGAAAGGTTGTACAAGGATCGGTGTTAAGGATTCGAGGAATATTAATCTACAACATTGGGAAAACAAGACCCAAAAACAAAAGGTCTCTCCATATTTCAAACTCAAATAATTAAGGGGAAAATGTTGCTCAAGGGAAACCACCAAACACTCTTTTGCTGCATTGTGTCATCGGTTCAACGTCTTGTGAAAAGCGACCTGTGACCGGCAAATGATGAAAATATCAAAGAGAACAAGAGACAAAGTTCATGAATGATATGAGAGAAATCATTGAGACTGGACACTTCAGAAAAACAGCAGGTGTAAACAACCAACAGCAGATAGGCTTCTCATTTTTCTTGATATGATTTCCCAAGCAAAGAAGGTTATAAGCAAAATGGGCATACAGGGCATTTGTTCACTATCCTCTTAAACGCCTTCCCTCAGTAACATTATATGCGACATGCCTTTACTTGCTTACTATCATCTAACCTGACAAATTACAAACCTTTCTGATTTTTTTATGTTGCGACACTGAATTCAAATGTAGACATAATAGAAAAAAAAACTATAAAAGCCACTCATTTACAACCCAGCAAAAGGAAACAATCAACCAGCAGCAAGCATCATATAAAACATACCGAAGTAGATGTCTTCAGCAGCTCCCTTATGGCCATTGTTGCATAGCATGAAGCTGGGAGGGTAAAACTAAGTTTGAGAGCTGTCTGCCTCTCCTGGATATCGGAGCCTGAACCTTCTGAATTTCCAGTTTGCGCAGATCCCATCCTGATGCATCCTGCCTCGTTATCCTTAGAAGAATCTTTAACATCACCTGAAAAACTAACTGATTGTGCTTCATAGTCAACTGCATGTTCTATATCTCCCTTAACATTTTCCAAATCCACCTTTATGACCTTTTCTGCAGATATTGACTTGACAATGACACCAAAATCAGTCTCTGCTAGAGGCATATTTTCATCCTTATAAGTGAGCATTTCCCTACAGAAGCAAAGTATAAAAGTAACAAGGAACACTTTAAAAGATTTTATAGAGAAAAGCAGACATAATTTATTAGAGGCAATGTAAAAGAGACACTCGCATACCATTCAAAGTCCTTTGGCTTTTGAAACAACCGCCGAAAACCACCAGTCATACAGGTTATTGAGAAATCTCTGGAAATATTCACAAGATCAGGATAGAGCAGAATGTAACGACAATATCACCTCAAACACATTGAGGTTGAACAACACCAACGAGAAAGGGGCATGGTGCAAATCATATAGGAAAAAAGCATGGTCACTGCCTCAGATAGTGAAATCTATTGTTGCGCTACTGCAATGCATGATACAGCTTCTTACCTAGAGTTGCTATTGGAAAAAGAAGTGCAAAACTAGTGAAAATGACAAAAAATTGAGAGTAACTTACTTGATACTGTGTGAACTCTCTAACAAGCTGATAGAATCCTGAAGAATAAAACAAATTATGCTTATAAGGGAGAACAAACTGATAAAAAAAAATAGCAAAAAAGCAATTTATTCGTCTTCTTAAGTTAATCTTCTGAATAATTCAATGAAGGTCATCACTTTGACAAAATACATGCTTCTCTCAGTATAGTATCTTAATAGACACTGAAAAATATTATTTCCTTAAAAATGAGCTACAACGAGTTATAAATGAAGAAATACAAAAATTTTCCTTCAGAGAGCAGAACTCAAGAACATCTCGCTGTTAACAATGTTCACTTCAAAGAGATCACACATTCAAGTTTCCAGGAATCTCAGTTAGTCACTAAGGTAACTCCTTAATATCAGTACTAGCATACCTAGTATAAAGAAACTTAGCTATTACAAGAATGAACAATGATGTCCAAGAAACCATCTGTCTTCTAGAGAAATGTCTCCAGCTTTTCTATTCCACTTTCAGAAAGGTTGAGAATCATGTATAAAACGCCTTGAAAGGGACATGGTGTGATCAGTCCTACCTTGATCCTAGATTGATTTGTGCATTTAAGCTAAGTTTATGCCATTTTTTATGTCATTATCTTAAGCAACTTAGCTTAATTATGTCAATTTAAGATATATTTTACTTTCCTATATACTTGATTTTTGATTGGAGGTTTATCAGAAAAATGCTAGGGGGAAATGAAGATGGCGCGATCGAGATGAAAATGGCACGCAGATGGCATCCATCCAATACACAGCACGGCACCATCCGGTGCGCCTGACAGCAACCATCCGATCCCAGACAGCAAGCGGAACAGTAACTGGAAATATGCCAATTTCTGATGATTATTGAAGACCAGCCGACGCCGGACACCTGGATAGGCACCAGCCGGCGCCGGACAGTATCAAAGTCCTATTTCAATTTGATTTTTAAAGTTATTGTTTAAAAACACTTCTCTTTGTAATAGGTTTTTAATTAGTTTTATGACTTCTTTTAGGTAATTACTTATTGTAAGGAGTTCTATAACTCCTATAAAGTTAAGTTTCAATGCACACAATTCAAGATTGATTTCTCGAAGAGTTCCAAAGACAACAAGTTGTATTTTCCTCAGGACAAATTTCTATATCTTTATTCTTTGATTTTATTAATCATGTCTTGTGAGTAATTCTCTTTTGTTAACAAGAACAATTATTTTGATATGGGGTTATGAGATTTGTTTTGTTTTTCTTGTTAAAGATTTGATATTTATTTATTCTTCAGTATTTATACAATTCTTGTTTTTAACTTATTAATTATGTTTATTGATTTAGCTTGATCACCCAGATTAATTTACATCATTATATTGCTAATGTTTAAATATTATCGTTAAATTTGATAAATCCATCAAGTAGCAACTATTGTTTAAATTAAATTAGGTTTTAGCTATTTAACAATAGAGAATTGTATAAGATTAAAGCTACTTTGTTTCATGTAATTTGATGTTGATGACGCCTTCATGTTTTATGCAATTTAATTAATTAAATCTATTTGTCGCTAAGATCTAGATTTAATTGATTAAGTTAAGGGATTTAATTTCTTTCTACGAGAAAATTGTTCTAATTTAAGGATAGGAATTTGAGTGTTGAGCCAAATTCTAAAATCAACTGCTCAATTGTCTTATTTGATCTATGATTAACTCTATAACAATTAACCTACAGATTGTTTCTTGTTAAGAGCTTTCTCATCTATATTCTTCTTTTCACTTAGCTTTTAATTCTTTTGGTCTCAAAACCTTTCAAAAATCCCCAATTTGTTACTTGTTGATTGGTTTTCATTAAACTTGAATTCAATTCTATGTGGATTCGACCCTACTTGCGCTAACTGCATAAGTTTGGTAGATAGAATTAATTTACATGTGTTGCAATTTGTTACTTGTTGATTGGTTTTCATTAAACTTGAATTCAATTCTATGTGGATTCGACCCTACTTGCGCTAACTGCATAAGTTTGGTAGATAGAATTAATTTACATGTGTTGCAATTTGTTACTTGTTGATTGGTTTTCATTAAACTTGAATTCAATTCTATGTGGATTCGACCCTACTTGCGCTAACT
>JAWZTD010013820.1:0-11917 GCA_035221335.1 Echites panduratus | reverse complement strand
GACCATCTAGGAAGTTCAGGAAATACTGCAAGTATTTGAAAATTTTCTCAATGTGCCCTTTCAGAAAGTAAGATCTTCAAGGGTTTGTCTTCGAGACCAAGAAACAGAAAGCATTCATATTAATGAAAGAGGAATCAAATGACCTTTAGGTAGTAGTAAGACCATCTAGGAAGTTCAGGAAATACTGCAAGTATTTGAAAATTTTCTCAATTTGCCCTTTTAGAAAGTCAGATCTCTAAGAGTTTGTCTTCGAGACCAAGAAACAGAAAGCGTTCACATTAATGAAAGAGGAATCAAATGATCTTTAAGTCGTAGTATTTCAAATGCACTTAACCAGGGAAATATCTCTATCGTAATGAACTTTTTTCTTGCTCATCTTTTCATTTCTTCTTCTGCAGCTCTTTAGGGCTATCTTTGGATGCAGAAAGCATATGTTTAAAACAGATCTTGCATTCTTCCTGCTGTCCTTCCACAATACAGAATATGTGAAAAACAAGAACTAGTTCATTTGCCTTACCATAATTTTTCCTTAGGTTCAGATTAGTATGTAGCATTAAGTGCAATTGACTTATTGAACTCCTAATTATGCCACCCAAAGAATCAGTGGTGGCGTTAGCTGCTAAATGTCCAGCTGGTACATGGACACTTGTCTGGCAAGAATTTACCAGCCTTGAAACTACAAAGGATGACTACCAAATACTAGCTCATTCCTAGAGAAGAAGATCAGTATATTGCTTACGTAGCTTACCCCTTAGACATTTTTACTAACTTGCCTACTCTCATTGTAGGCAATGTGCTCAAAGCCATCACACTTTACATCTAGAAGATTTGTGAATCTCTCTAGTATGCAATAAAACCTTCAAGGCCCGCTCATGGAAACTAAGTTGAGAGAGAAATTAATGGTAGTGGGATTGACTACCAAACCTAAATAGGGCTTGTCAGCTAAAAACTACGGTAGGGCAATTTATGATTGCCATCCTGGTGAACTTGATTTTACCAAAGGTGAGTGATATTGAATGAATGACTGAAATCATAATACAAGAATCACTGTGAAAATAAAAATCTAAAAACAGATAAAATATGCATTTGTTTCATTCATCAGGCTTGTAATCATGTTAGAAACAAAATGAAGACATAAGAGAAGAATACAAAAAATTTGCCAAAGAATTATTTCTTAGTCTAAATTGAGGGCTGTTGAAGCATCTAAGAATTTCCCAAAGTTTTCCCATAAAATAATAGTATTCAATTATAACATAATATTTTTCTACCCTAGATAATTAAACAAATAAGATCATATCAGTCACAAAAATTTTCAGAACTCCAATATAAGTAACATTGTCCAAAAGGCATTATTGGCATGCATTCTCTCAGCACTGTTGGTGTTACAAACAAAATTTCAAAAATTGCAAGCACCTAAGACATGGTACTTTGTATGTACCGAGGAGCAGGTGTAAAACAAATTTATATTCTAGAAGTCAGGTTTCTGCTCATGCAAGAGAAAGAAGAAAAAAAGGTTATTCCTTTTATTTGACATGTATTCTAGACGATCATTCAATTTTGAGATTTAGGTTCATTGCCTTCCGCAATAGTCATCAAGAAGGATTATAGCGGATCTTTTGATTTCCTTGTTAGCTAGATTTTCAGCTGACATATCGTTAACCCCATTCATCAAACAAACATAAATATTTCTCAGTAATAATCACTTTATTCCTATTTCTAAATAGATATTAGAAAATAAAATGTGTTCGTATTAGATTTTCATCTGACTTATTGATAATACTACCCCCCCCCATAAAAAAAAAAAAAAGAAACAAACATAAAATATTTCTAAGTGAGAATCGCTTTGTTCCTATTTCTGAATAGACCTTAGAAAATAAAGTGTGCATGTGACATAGTTTATTAATTTTAGAAATGTTCTTGAGAAAAAGTAAAATAAAAAGGAACATAAAAGTGATGTGAAATCGATTTTGCATCTAACACGTTAGAGTAATTAATAGATTAGCTGTCATGTCCATAAAGGAAAACAGAAATGAACAGCATAGGAAAACACAGTAGCAACAAATATAAATCAGGCAAGATAGAAGCTTTCCAAGTGGAAAATTTCTCCTGCAAAAACATCCACAAGCAACATCTCTGTGTCTTTCAATAATAAGAAAGGCATAAGGTACATTATCATCAAAATTCTTACTGCAATGCCAAGGCTGTTTACTAATCGGCACAGAGAACTTCCTTTTCCTCAAACAACCCGAGTGATAAGCTTTTACACACTCCCTGGAAAAAATTAAAGGCTTCGTCAGAAAACTTCACATTAAGGCATGAACTCTTTGAATTGAAATGCAAAAAACGGCGGAAATATTGACAGCAGTAGCCATGAGTGTAACAAGGGAGTCTCGAAAAATTAAAGAAATGAAGAAAATAAATGCAATAAGGGAAAGCCAAAGTCTTCTTTATCAAGTATCACTGTTGCTTTTTTATCAGGCAAAACCTTGAAAGAATTTGCTTTATTTGAAAGGATGTAGAATATAACATTCCTACAGCTAAGGACTGAAAGGGGCATCTCAATAATTTTTCTATTGATTTTTCATGTTTCTCTCATTATTACATTCATAGAGTATGTCATCCTTATTAGAAGACATGATAAAGAAATTTTTGTTTGGAAGATACCAGTCGCAAAATTACCAGTTATAATCTATAGTAATTTGAGCTGTTGATTATTCTCACCCTTTCTCTATGACCATCTTGTAGGAATCAAAAGAAGTACAATTTTAAATAATAAGTAATACAGTCAGCTTTGTGGAGTTTCTAATGTCTGAGTAACTTCAGAAAGAATTTAAATAGATGCTCATCATGCAGATTTGATAAGGAAAATTCACTTGATAACCTCAGCAAAGAAACAAAAATAATAATAATAAGAAATCAATTGGATAATCTAGACTCTTGTAGAATTCTTTATCACATAGATGCCTTGCAATTACAAAGAACACAAGGAACTTTTACTTCTGCATGTCTCTTGTTCAACTTGCAGAAGGGAGATTAGGTACCACAATGCCTGAAAACAAATCCCCGGCTAATACAGAGCTTCATTTCTATGAAGGTCTTCTTTATGCCTCATGAGTGATCCTTTTTTTTTTCCAATACATCAAAATAAATAAATAAATAAGTAAATAATAATAATAAAAATAATAATAATAAGTGAAATTTCGGACTTCGTTCAATCATTTATTCATAAATAGGCACCTAAATGTAAAAATTTAGAATAGAGGAAACAAGAATGAGAAGGCAAACCAACCAAAATCATCATTACGTTTTATTTTGCACCGAGATTCAGGAAAATGCCTGCAGAAGTAATCGGATACATTCTTCCATACAACGCCACTAAAAGTGACCATTTTAGCAACGACTCTCCTCGTAGCAATGACACTAAAATAGATCATAATACCCTTTCTTTGTACAGAAACTTGAGCCCTTATCTTTCCAGTTTCACTACTGTCCATATTCCCCATAATCTGATATCATTCCACCTTCTTCCTCTTTCCATCCCTGTGCCCTATCTTTCCAATGCATAGCGAGAGTACTTCTATACTTCAGCATTTCGTATTCTTTCAGTCCGGAAGAGAGGCCCGTGGGTATCTAAGATTGAAACTTCAGCGGTTGATACTAGTCTTTCGCACAGAAACCTTCGGATTTCTTTATTAAAATTAAAGAATGTTATGATTTTTTTAGAAAATTATAAATATTTTGGTGACAAATTCCAGGTTGACTATATTTTTTACTTTTCTTTTCCTGTTTTTTAATTTTTATTGAAGGATAACTATAAAATTTTTTAAAAGATATATACAAAGACGGAAAACTCCCTCCTTCCCAAATTACATAAGTGGCAAAAAAAAATAAAAACGAAAATTAGCTGTAAAGAAAACAAAATAGGCAAAACGCTACGTAACGTAGAGAATTGAAGCGAATGGTCGGAGAGAAGATACCGGTGATCGCACAGGTGAAGCTTGCCTCCATCTTTGCAGATGAAGCACCAGTCCTCGCTCTCCTTCTTCGTTTTCTCACTCTCTTCCTCATCGTCATCTTTACGAACTTCTTTCTTCTTTGATGTATCTTCTTCTCCTACCGTACTTGGAACACTCATCTTCTTCATGATGACAACTCAAAACCTTCCAAACCAAGCGAAATTCTGCAAAAGAAAAAGGTTATGGAAAATTGAACTTAGCTACGAGCCTTTTTCCTGGTTTGATTTTCTCTGGGAGTCTCGATTCTGATTCTGCAAAACAAAACTTTAAATTAGATAGAGAGAATTAAATTTAATTGATGGGGAGAAGTGGAAATTGAAGATGACCCACATTGTGTTGCTGCTCTGAAATGATCGACGGGGGTTCTGTTGCAATGCATGCCCTTCGAGTAGAGCCTCTTTTTGGGGTTTTTATAAAGTAACGATGATGACGTAAGTCGTCCAAAACGTTTCAACTGCTTGGGAAACTGAAAACAAGCAGTAGTAGTCACTAAAGAATTACTTTGTTAAATAAATAATTATCTCTTTGACTTTTCAAGGGACAAATATTTTTAGACCAAATAAATTTAAAAGGAAAATACAGTACTAACTAACAATTATGCATGACAAAAAGCATAACAAATTTTTTGACCCCACAGACAAGTTTGAGACGAGTAATGTTATGCATTGAAGTTTAGAATAAGGTTCTTGTTTTTATTAATTTAAAAATATTTTTCTATCAACATAAATATTTAATTTCAAATATTTTATAATCGAAATAAAGTTATTTAATTCAGACAAAATAAGTGTTTTATATTTTTCTTTGTCTATTATGATTTCTAACAAAAATATTTCTTTATAATAATTTATCACATGAAAATAAATTAATGACTTCATAAAAGTCAAGGAGAAGTCAACTCTACATGATATTTGAAGTTCAAGATGTATGGTTGTCTTTTTATTTGTAAAAAAAAAATTACTTTATCAATATTGCATTAATTGAATTTAATAAAATTTTAATTCCTCATGAAATGCTCATATTATTAATTGTTAGTAAATTTTAATACAGACCAGATTCATAGGATATAAATATCTTTTTTTATAAATACTTATATTAATTCATATCAGTTAAAATTAATCTAGAAATATGCATGCATGTTATAAAAAGATAATGTATGTATTATATGAGTAACGTGGGTTGATATTGATCAAGTCCATATGTGATATGAAAAAAGATAACGTACATAATATAGTGGTAATATGGCTTGATATGGCCCAAGTATGCATGGATGTGAAACAAAGATAACACATATCTTATATTGGTAAAGTGACTTGATATGAACTAAGTTCACCTAAAATACAAAATAACATTTATATTATAGTAGTAATTGACTTGATATGGACCAAATTGACCTGTGGATGTAAATAAAAATAACTTATATATTATATTTTTAATGTGGCTTGATATGAACCAAGTTCTTGTATAAATGTGAAATAAAAATAACATATATATTATATTAGTGACGTGGCTTGATACGGTCCAAGTCCATGTGGGGATGTGAGATAAAGATAACTTATATATTATATTAGTAACGGGCTTGATATGGACCAAGTCCATGTGTGGATGTGAAATGAAGATAACGTATATATTATATGGGTAACGTGGCTTAATATGAACCAAGTTTATATGTGGATGTGAAATAAAAATAAAGTATATATTATATTAGTAACGTACCTTGATATGGATCAAGTTTATGTGTGGATGTGAAATGAAGATAACGTATGTATTATATGGGTAACGCGGCTTGATATGAACCAAGTTCATGTGTGAATGTGAAATAAAGATAACAGATATATTATATTGATAACGTGGCTTGATATGGACCATGTTTATGTGTGGATGTGAAATAAAAATAACGTATGTATTATATAGGTAGCTTGATATGGACCAAATTCATGTATGGAAGTGAAATAAAAATAACATATATATTATATTGGTAGCATGGCTTGCTATGGTCCGAGTCCATGTTTGGATGTGAAATAAAGATAACGTATGTATTATATGGGTAGCTTAATATGGACCAAGTTCATATATGGATGTGAAATAAAAATAACTTATATATTATATTGGTAAAGTGGCTTGATATGGTCTAAGTTCATGTGTGGATGTGAAATAAAGATAATTAATGCATACATTATATGGGTAGCTTGATATGGACCAAGTTCATGTATGGATGTGAAATAAAAAGAACTTATATATTATATTGGTAACATGGCTTGATTTGGACCAAGTCATGTATGGATGTGAAATAAAGATAACATATATATTATATTGATAACGTGGCTTAATATGAATCAAGTTCATATATGGATGTGAAACAAAAATAACATATATATTACATTGAAAACGTGGATTGATATGGACCAAGTCCACATGTGAATGTGAGATAAAGATAATGTATATATTATATTAGTAGAGTTGTTTGATATATACCAACTCCTTGTGTGGGTATGAAATGAAGATAAAGTATGTATTATATGTGCAATGTGGCATGATATGAACCAAGTTCATGTATGAATACGTAAAATTAAAAAAAAAAACCTTATATATTATCAATAATATGGTTTGATATGGACCTAATCTGTATATGGATGTGAAATATAAATATTGTATATATTATATTAGTAACGTGACACACTATGGGCCAAGTCCAGGTGTTTTTCATATATAAAAAATTTCCTGCAATAGATATTTGAAAACAAACACGACATTTAACTATTTATTTATAATGTAATGATTAATTTAGTCTTATATGTTTAATATTACATGAAAGTAACAAATATTTATTGTACAACCCCCTTAAATTTTCACTTATATTTTGATGGAAAATAATTGATTATAGATGAATTCCATTTTATTAAAAAAAAACAAAATTTAAAAGCAACCTACTCAACTTTTCTAATGAAAAAAATTCTAATATGGATTCGAATCTATATTCTAAACCTGAGTTCATATTTCATACATAGACCTTGTAGCTTACATTTATTCACATCATTTAATTAAATTGTCTAAAATGTACATGTACCTTATGATGAAACAACAATAATAATAATAATAATAATTTTAAATTTATTTATTTGGTTTGATATTTACGATAAAATCCATGTATGGGTACCCTTCAAAATTTTCCTTTTCTCTATGGCATCCTTGTCATCAATATCTTATCGTGATAGTTGGAAAGAGTATGTCAAATGGCAAGGTACTCCGCTTTTAAATTGGTTGTCACTTCAGTAAAAATACAATTGTTTTAAAATTATAGTCGATATTTGGTCACATAATATACAGAGTTAAAAAATTTTAAATGCATATATTATATCTAAATTTTTTTTAATTACAATTTTTTTACAATAATATAAGAGAATTTTAAATAGAGAGTAAGACTTAAAGAAATATTAAATTTGTATTGATAATTATAAAAAAAATTTATATTATAAAATAAAAATTTAGTAGTTAACGATTCACAATGATGAGAAAAAGAGAGTAGTAGTATATCATTCTCATATTTTATGAAAACTATTTCTTTTAAATATACTCTTTTTTAAATTCCTAACATAATTGCTTTAATTAATAAATTTTCAAAAAAACCTAAAAAATTATATGAACAACTTACCGAGAAACTTTGCACGAACACTGCTTCTATAAAAAAAAAAAACCATATCCAAAAAATTATATTACACAATTATTACCCTGTAAAAAACTTGCTAGCACTTCTCTAAACTTTTTTATGCTAATATGTTTTATAAGATAAACATAAAAGCTACAGCTTCATTTCTTATATGCAAAAATATTTTATTTATATCACCTGTATATAGACACTATGTTAAGTCATTTATTGCAAGACTATTTTAGTCAAATTAATATAAAAATTGTATTCATTATTCAAATGCAAAAAACTTACAACCTCGACTTGTCGATCTTCCATTTCTTTCCCCTTCTGTCATGACATAGTCAAAGTCTTTAAACCAAGAGTCAATGCTAATGAACAAAAGTCTTTGAACAATCATATATTCTCGTCCATCTCCCACAATTCCAGAATTCCTTTAACTCAATATTTAGAGGTTGCAAGCAAATATTTATATCATTTCTAATCTATTTGTTCGCTCTTTAGGAATCGTAGATGATGAAATTAGTTTTTCTTCATGCATATGCATGATCACAGGTGCATTATATGGAATAAGAAAACACAGAGTACCACATATTATAAGTTTTACTCATTATAGGGTATTCCTTATATGCAAGAGGAGTTCATTTAATCATACTTTTTGACAAGTTAATATGATGGTCAACCTACATAATGTTGATCATGAGTTCAACTCAATTTTCTTTCATACTCTGTAAGAGAATAATATCTATATCTTAAATTAGGTCTATGAAAACAAGAAAACAATTGGCTTAGAGGCAAGTATATAAACACTTTCTTGATAACAACTCCAGGTACATCTAAGTTTCTAAACTCTTTTAAGAATCTGTAGAAGACAAAAATGAGAAGATTATTATTATTATTATTATTATTATTATTATTATTATTATTATTATTATTTAACAAGAAGTGCTTATATTTATAGACCACCAAAGGCTATGGCAAATAGACACCTTTAGTAAATAGGTGTGGCTTATGATAATTAACCGTTGTAGCTATTAATTTGAACAATCATATTTTATGCCAACAATTATATTACTTTAGAAATAATTAAATCCAAAAAAATTATTTCAATCCATCATATCTTTTCCTTTTCACACTTCTTCAAACCCACACACATAAAAAATTAAAAGGTGTGGGATATTATACTCTTTTAACATTACAAACTAATTGCTACAACATACTCTAGCCAGGCTTTGGTGAGTTGCACCTACTAGTTGTCCAAAAAAAAAAAAAAAACATGCTAAGAGACCTAAGTACAATAAATTTCATGGGTCTTGAGAATCTTGAAATGTTTGTAAAAATCTTCTTATGTTGGTCATCCTTAATTATTGCTATGGTCATGGTTGACATGAAAGTTCAACAAAGTAGTAAATCCTGGAGATATCACATTCTTTTCCTACAAATAGATGAGCATATTTATGGGAAAGGTAATCAATTGGCAGACTTCATTGCAAATTATGTCGTGGACACTTACGGATTTTATTTTTATTTTTATTTTTTTAAACCACCTGTAAAGATAGGGGGTTTGGTAGATCCTTACCTGTTTATTTAACAAAATTGAGTATTATATCAGAGAAAGGTGGAAACAAATCCACTTCATACAAAGATGATATTAGAACATCGAATGTAAGGAGTACTCATTCTATCTAGTAGACATAAACCTCTTATAAAGGAAGGAAAAGATGAAAAATTATTGAAAAGTTTATTTGTCTTTAAAAAACAACACTGATTTGCCAAGTAGTCTACTACCTGATTAGCTTCACCATAAATATGCACCACCGTGTAGTTTCCTTTTGATAGAAGTGTCCTTATTTCATTTGTTTGATGTTGCAAATTCTTTACCTCATTATGGAATAGGAACATACAAAATGGATAGGATAGGAATTCCTCCATTCTGCTATTTGAATATATTCAGACAGTCATATAGGGTTCATTATATCCCCTCAAATGATGTAATTTATTTATACATTAATAAATAGGTAAGGTCTGCTAAATCCCCAATCACCTTAGGCTGTTTTTATTAAAAAAAAAAAAAAAGAGTTCTCCGGAGATGGTATGCATAAAGGAAAACAAGCGTTCCATTCTTTCGTTTTCAAATTAATTATCCCAAATAGGAAGAAAGAAGAGTTCCGGTAGATAAATTGGGTATATAAATATATATATATATATATATATATATATGCCCAATTTCTTTTTTTATGTGTATGATATAAAAAATATAACCATTTTGTCCACTGCAATAGTAGTACTTGTGAATATTGAGGAATTGATTTTTTAATTACTTGAACTAATCATTTTGGAGAAAACAACTCGTATCTATTTCAAATTTTCAACTATGAAGATGTTGGGTCCACCTTCAATATGTGTCCACTCCACTTTGAATTAAAAAAAACTATCAAAGAAAGCTACTACAGGAGCAGCAAAAGAAGAAAAATTAGTCAACGAAGGCTTAGGAAGGAAGAAGCGAAATAGGCGGCTGCCATTTTTTCTTCTTCAGGCTGCCGAGAGGGCTCTATAAAGGGAAGCAATTCCTTTGCTTTCTATATGCAGAAAAGAAACAAAAATAAAGAGGGAAAAATAGATAGATACCACACACACAGAGAACAAACACTCACAGACGACAAAGTTTCCTTATTTCTCCTCCAATCGAGATCAAGAGGTGATTTCTTCACCTAGTCAAGCTCAGATTTCATCTGAAGTGTCCTTATGACAGGTTCTATGTATTTATCGATCTTAATTTGATTATTTCTGTGTTGTAATATTATTTGAGATATCCACCTTTGGTGATGATATTATATTGTAGTGATGTGTGGTAATCAAAATATTATTATTGACATTTTTATGTACTATATGAGCCTTTAGAGAAGACTGTTGTAATCTCATTTGATATAATGGAGGATTTGGGTTGTGGATAAAAGTCCCGTGATTTTATTTCGATTTGGATTTTCCACGTTAAAATCTTGATGTCCTTTTATTATTTTTTATTTATCTATTTTAGATTTATAGAAGTCATTCGATATTTGTGATGTTATTTTATTAAATCATTTATCACATGAGGGAGAAGAAAATTATATTAGAATTTGTATTTGAATATTTGTGATTGGTGCATTTCCTTCTTAACAGAAGATAAAGATTTCTTTCAATGCAGATTGATAATGGATTTATGAGTCTCTGCATTGATAATGGATTTATGAGTCTTTGAATCTACCGTTTGCATGAGCAAAAATTAAGAAAATTAGAATCATTGACCTCCTTGTTCTATAGCTCCCCAGTATTCATCACAGCATCCATTTGAAGAATTATATTTCTTCAAAGAGGGTGATACATATAACATTTTTACAAGAACTCTGTATTTGTTTCTGCACATCTCTAGGCAACATTTTTGGAAATTGGTGGGGCTGTCTTGCTGACTCACTAAAGAAAGCCGAGGAAATTATACACTTACGTAAAAGGCTCAAAATTAAGCTTGTTTGAATTTGATACCTCTGGACAGGGTTTTTTTTTTTTTAATGAAACACCGCCTGAGATGTCAAGGTTTGACAAACTTCAATCCGTTTATTTTACTCTAGACAAGATTTGGAGCTTGTTTAATTGGCTGTAAATATGTATCAAATTCATTTTGGGATTTTCTATCCTATCAACTTTGTTCCAACCTTACATTGAAGAAATAAATTTTTTTTCTTTTTTTATAAGCCCCCAACAGTTATCCATATCAACAAAAAGGGTGTTGATGGAATTCGAACTGAAAACTTATAGCATGTACTTATGTCACTCCACCCATTGGGGTGTTCTAAAGGGACACATTAAAGAAATAATTCGATAGTCACCAAGAACATATATATTTATATGAAAATTTTATAGTGATCAATTGTTAAAAATTTAATGAAAGGCTTCATGTTTAAAAAAATGTTAAAATATCATTTTCTAAGTTTTAAAATTTGATTAGTACCTCTAAGATTTACTTTATTATTTAAGGTTTTAGTTTATAAAATATATTTTGAAAAAGTCCTCTGTCCAATTTTTAATAGTTTCCTATTATAATTTAAGGAACTATGTTCACTATAACATATTTTCATATATATATATATATATACATATATATTTATATATATAATATAAAAGCAAAGACGAACTCGCTAGCTAGGATGCCATCCCAAATCATGCTTATATGTGAGTTTGATGTAATTAAAGTGAATATATACTGTCATGTTAGCTCCTG
>JAWZTD010013809.1:11781-23140 GCA_035221335.1 Echites panduratus | reverse complement strand
GGCATTCCCCAAAGTAATATGTGAGTTTCATTTTCTCAACTTCAAAGCTTCATTAATCTTGTATAATGTTGTTCTTTGTTTTTATTTTGCTCTGCATTTCTTACTGAAATATATATTCTCTGCATATTCTTCTGGGTAGTTTAGTGTGAGTATCATTTTCTCTAACTTCAGAATTCACCACTCAAATAAATATGAGTTTGCGGGGGCCTTTTCTTAGAAAACTGTGGGAAAGACTGCACATTATGAAAGAAAAGCATACCCTGTGTAAGAAGAGAAAAATTAGCCGAAAATCTGCCAATTCGTTCCCTTCTCTATATGTATATATGCTTAAGCTGAAAGATTTCTGACTCTCTGCAGCAGCATGTAGTTAATCCAGCTTGCCCTACCACCCTTTCGAACCATATAAACCAAATTGAGAGTCACATTGAATCACTGCCCTTGTATAATTCAATTAAAGAATGGTCTTTTGACAAAAATTAAAATGACAGTTGTATATAACTTATACGACAATTATTTGGCTATATACAATTTCCTTAGTGCTGTTTTTGATAGTGTCCGTATCTCACCAACACTATCTTGAGTTAATTCAATACTCTTATTATGCATTGAGTTTTATAGTATTGTTTTGCATGCATATAAGCTTTTCCATAATGAAAATGATACTATTATATAATATCAAAATATTGGATATTAATTAATAAACTTATACCTAATATGTAAAACCCTAAAATTTGATATAACAACTTTGACTTACCTAATTTGCTATTACCCAAAAGATAAGAGAGGACGAAGATAGGACCACCTCTCATCTCATGACGTCCAAGTCCAACACTAAATAATTTGATACATTTTTGAAAAGCATGTTCAAGTAATGGAAACAGACCGATTAAGCTTTAGAAGTAAATTTTGGCTGAAAATAGTGTCAGCACGTTTGTTGAACAAAGCAAGCCAAAAGTATTCTTGGCAATAATATATAATTCAAAATCAAAGTAAATAAATTAGAAAGAAAATTTCTTGGTAATATTTCCTTGCAACCTATTTACAGTGGCTAGTGGTTAATTTGCCTTTGCGGCAAAACTGAAATGATCCAGCTGTGACCTCAGACAGCGAAAAAAGCCTTGGCCAGTGGAGAACTTGCCAAAGCTAGACTCTTAGCTCTAAAGCTAAAATTGGAAATCCTATCTGGGTTTATATAGCATGCACTAAAGAGGAATATTGAGGGGTATATATATAATGTGATATTAGTGAACATGTGACCATATATATTTTGCAAAGAGCAAATGCATGAGTGGTACTACATTAATTTACAGAAGAACTCTGCAAAATTAAGGAGATATATATATATATCTCCTATGATAAGTAATTACACGTACACATACAAATCCCATGTACAATACTGTATTCAATTTGACATCTCTAGAGGCTTATGAAATGAGCACACACACATATATATGGTAGTAGTAGAGATTTTGTAATGGGTACAGTACAAATCCTTAAAACTTGAGAGTTGTATACTGACTTTTTCAGATGGGTTTTAACATTATTCCTTCAGCTGTTGTGGGGCTAATAAATAATCTGATCACTAATTTAATACAACTGATTTGAGTCCCGAGAAAGAAAGAAAGCGTCTGAGACAAAGAGAAATGGGAATTAGATATATACCAATATTTTGAACTTAATTATGTTCCCAAAATTAGACCATGCGAAAGTCAGGAGATGTAGTGGTCCTTCCGCATGCCTGGCTCTTAAAACTATCGACGAAACATTATGAGATTACACTCTGTAGAGATTTCTTTATGCAAGCATACTAATTGCAGAAATTTGATTTGTGCAATGTGGCTGTAATGGAGCAAATTCATTCAGAGGAAGAGTTGAAAAACATTTTAACTTCAACATCATGACAACAACTTGTTCCTCTAAGTTATGAATTTTATCCTCCTACTGAGGAGTAGGAGAAGGAACATGCCCAACAGATGGTACAAGCATTTGTGGTTGTGGACATCTAGAATTTGGATAATATGAATATTGAGGATAACTTGGTCCTATGATACGGAGGAATATTTCTGGGTACAACTGGTCTAGGAGTATAATGTGGCCTAGACTCTACTTCATCATCAGCCTGATTCTTAATGTATTGATCATGATAAGAAGATCCAACATGTTATTGAACTGCTGCTGGTGGAGCAATAATCTTTTAAGAAATCAAATAAACTTGAAAAGCATAATAATGTTCCATTGCCAATTTAATCTCATCAGCATTGGGAACAATAGGGGAAGGAACCCTTGGCAAAATCTTGACAGATTTAGACTTCTATGGACTAGAAATAGAAGGTGTTCAAAATGGGACTAGACTGATGTATTGGTTAGACACAATGGACCGATCAGTATTTTTGAAGAGATTCAGATCAACTGGAGGAAGAGCAGTGGAATCTGTAGGAGGCACAAATGCCATCAATTTTGAAGAAGAAGGATGAACAGTTGTCTTGTCTTCATATTTTGAAAAGATGCCTAAGCATGGTGGGCAATAATATGATGTAATTGATAATATCATTCGGCTACTAGAGGACTTGGGATGAAGAAGAACTGTGACAATTGCCTTCGGGTTCTTGAACTATAAGCCAAAGAGGAATTTCGCCTCAAAGGCTCTTTGACGATTAAATCAGTAGAGAGAATATAAAGACAGAGAAGCTCCGGTTTAGAGAGAAAAACATACCTTACAAATGAATGAAATTGAGTATTTATAGAAAAATGACTTTGGTGGGAAAATAATAAAGAAGTCAATTTAAATTTTACTTCTTTGTAAGTTGCAACTAAAATATTAATATTATATTACAAGTGGTAATATAATATTACTAAAATATTTAAACAAGTGCTGTAATTAATTGTTAGTTACATTAAATTTTAATTCTTTATACGCATGATATTAAAATGAGTATACACCAGTTGGCATTGTACCAAACTATTTTATACTATAATCATCTAAAAGATTTTTTGCAACTCCAATTTTGGACATTAGTATATATATACTACAATCTTTTATTCGTCAAATCTTTTTTGCCATACCTCTATTTACCATGGTCCAAAAACAGTCTTATGACCACTTATATAGCTTATACGATAACTATTTGGGTATATGCGACAGCCTTAGTGTTTTTGCCGGTAGTGTTCGTATCCTACCAACACATCTTGAGTTAAGCCTGTACTTTTATTAAACATTGAGTTTTATAGTATTGGTTTGCATGCATGAAAACTTTTCCATAATGGGAATGTTACTATTAAATAATATCAAAATATTGGATATTAATTAATGAACTTATTCCTAATATGTAACACCAAAAATTTGATATAACAACTTTGACTAACCTAATTTGCTATTACCTAAAAGAGAAGAGAGGACGAAGATAGGACCACCTCTCATCTTATGACCTCCAAGTCCAACACTATATAATTTCATACATTTTTTTAAGCTCATGTCCTGGTAGTGGAAACAGATCTGTTAAGCTTTAGATGTAAATTGTGGCTGAAAATAGCTTCAGCAAGTTTGTTGAACAAAGCAAGCCAAAGTATTCTTGGCAATAATATATAAATCAAAATAAAAGTACATAAATTAGAAAGAAAATTTCTTGACAATATTTCCTTGCGGCCTATTTGCAGTGGCTAATTTGCCTTTGCGGCAAAACTGAACGGATCCAACTGTGACCTCAGACACCTAAAAAAAGTTTTGGCTAGTGGAGAACTTGCTAAAGCTAGACTCTCAGCTCTAGTGGCGGATTTAGGATTGGTAGGGAGGGGGCACAATTATGAATAGACCCAAAGAGAAGAGAGGACGAAGATAGGACAACCTCTCATCTCATGACCTCCAAATCTAACACTGTATAATTTCGTACATTTTTGAAACGCATGTCTTGGTAGTGGAAACAGATCTGGTAAGCTTTAGATGTAACATGTGGCCGAAAATAGTGTCACCAAGTTTGTTGAACAAAGCAAGCCAAATAATTCTTGGCAATAATATATAAATCAAAATAAGAGTATGTAAATTAGAAAGAAAATTTCTTGACAATATTTCCTTGCGGCCTATTTGCAGTGGCTAGTGGCTAATTTTCCTTTGCGGCAAAAATGAACGGATCCGGTTGTGACCTTAGACACCTAAAAAAAGCTTTGGCCGGTGGAGAACTTGCTAATGCTAGATAAGATTCTTAGCTCTAGTGGCAGATCTAGGATTGGTAGGGAGGGGGCACAATTATGAATAAAAAATTCACAGATGAATATGATAGAAAATTATAATGCATATTCACTAAATATAATATACCATATTTAAATTATGCACACATGATAGAAAATTATAATGCATATTCACTAAATATGTTTTTATGATATTCTCCATTTCCTCAGCATTATTAGCAATACTATAAAAATATGATCTTAGACCAAGATCAGCAACAATTTATTCTGTGACACTTTGATTGGAATCTTCTTGAATTGGATCACTATGGTTAATTTCTTTTGTAAAAACACTAGTACAACTTGTTGATTATGTTGAAATTCTATGATAACCCGTTTAGTTCTCGTAACAAATTTATTCATATCTAATGTACTAAAAGAATGAAAAATTGAAATTAATGACTTACTATGATCAAATAACAATTATCATAAATCACAACAAAATCAAAACACCAAGTAAAATAAAATAATATAGAATTAAATCAGTAATAAAATATTCTAAAACACCAAGTGAAATAAAATAAAATAAAACAAACCTAGCAATGCAATACTCCAAAACACTAAGTGAAATAAAAGAAAGTAAAATATCCCAGTATTAAAATACTTCAAAACACCTTCTGAAATAAAAAAAAATAAAACTAACCTAGCAAACAAATGCTTTGAAAATTCACAGGGAGGACAGAGGAATGCTATTGAGAAGAATAGAAAAAATGGCATAAAGAGGAATATAAGATTGAGCTGACTGACAACTTGGAAAGTTAGAAAGTTAGAAATATGGGCCAACAAATATTTTTTTTAATTAATTTTCTTTTATAATATGATATAATAAGGAAAAAAATTTATTAAATCCAAATCATTCTTTAAGATTTAATAAAATTTTTTTAAAAAAATTAACAGAATCTAATAAATCTTTTGATGACAAAATTATATATAATATATATTAATAAAGAAAATTTTAAAACTATATAATCAATTTTATCACAAAATAACATAATATTATATATATATATATTTATATATAAATATATATACTAAAAAAAGTTTTCAAAATTTAAGGGGCACCTACCTGCGGTGGCCCCTGCTCAGCTCTGGATATGGGTCATCTGCTAAAATTGGAAATCCTATCTAGGAGCTATATAGCATGCATCAAAGTGGAATATTAAGGGCGCTATAAATTTATATAAATATATATATATATATATATGTATATAGGGGGATTTTTTTTGAAGAAAAAAAATTATTAAGTGGAATATTGAGGGGTATATATAGGGGTTTTTTTTAAAGAAAAAAAATTATTATTATTATTTAAAAATCTTTCAAGTGATAAATTTAACAAGATAATATGTACCAATCATGATTTGGTCTCTACAAACGCGAATTTCTCCATGTTTGTTTCATGGCAAAAGATGAACCAGTTTCCCGGTAAATTTTAGAGTCCAAATGCTTATCAATAAACTTCTCTTGAAAAGCTGTGTCCATGTTCTCTTTTCCTGTTAATTAGCAACAAGAGCCCAAATGATGCCAGGAACGCATGCAAAGCATCGGATTCTTAATCAGCTTTAGAAAAATAGCTTTCATAATAATAAAGCACAATGATGGTGGATTAGAATTCCTCTGTTCCGCTGATTCTAAGGCTCTTCTGTTTTCTTCCAAACCAGTAATGAACATGCGGCCATATTTTGCATAGTGCAACCGCATGAGTGGTATACTACATTAATTTACAGACGAATTCTGTAAAATTAAGGATATATATATATATATATATCCTATGATAAGACATTACATGTAACATACAAATCCCAAGTATAGTATTGTACTCAATTTGAGATCTCTAGGCTCCTATGAAATGAGAGCATATATATATAGAGAGAGGGGGTAGGAGTGGAGATTTTGTGATGGGTACAGTACAAATCCGTAAAACTTGAGAGTTGTATACAGGCTTTTACAGATGGGTTTTCACATTGTTCCTTCTGCTGCTGTGGGGCTAATAAATAATCTGATTACTAATTCAATATAACTAATTTGAGTACCAAGAAAGAAAGAAAGAGAGAGAGAAGAGAGAGACATACCAATATTTTGAACTTAAAAATGTTTACAAAATTAGACCCTCAGGCCAAACATCATGAGCTTACAGTCGGTAGAGATTTCTTTATGCAAACATACTAATTGCAGAAATTTTATCTGCAAAAATCCTTTGACCGATGTATATATCCACCCGTTTTCTATAAATTTTTGCTTCTCCTTCTCATTTGAATAATATTCACTCTCTCTCTTCAAAGCATTGTTTTCTGGCAGCTAATTACTTTGTAGTTGAAGAGCACTAGTAGAACAAAATAGGTGCCGTTTCAAACTATTAATATCCTTCTCTAGCTAGCCGGGCATTCCCCAAAGTAATATGTGAGTTTCATTTTCTCAACTTCAAAGCTTCATTAATCTTGTATAATGTTGTTCTTTATTTTTATTTTGCTCTGCATTTCTTACTGAAATATATATTCTCTGCATATTCTTCTGGGTAGTTTAGTGTATCATTTTCTCTAACTTCAGAATTCACCACTCAAATAAATATGAGTTTGCGGGGGCCTTTTTCTTAGAACACTGTGGGAAAGAATGCACATTATGAAAGAAAAGCATACCCTGTGTAAGAAGAGAAAAATTAGCCGAAAATCTGCCAATTCGTTCCCTTCTCTATATGTATATATGCTTAAGCTGAAAGATTTCTGACTCTCTGCAGCAGCATGTAGTTAATCCAGCTTGCCCTACCACCCTTTCGAACCATATAAACCAACCTGAGAGTCACATTGAATCACTGCCCTTGTATAATTCAATTCAAGACATATGCTTAGCCCTCTCTGCAAAGCGTCTATGTCTGCACTCCTTTTAGTTACGTAGCCAATTAAGTCAGCAAATCTCACAATAAAAATTCCATCAAAAAATCTTATAACCCCTCCTATAGCTCTGTCACCTGGATTTCCTCTCGACGCACCATCAACGTTAAGAATTAAGTCTGTTTGCCAGTTGTCCATCGTCCACTTCACTACCTTAACCTGTTGAACTCTCGGAATTGGCCGAACAAATTATGGGCTTTCGCCACCTCTAGAAGCTGTGAGTTGACTGCTTAATTATGTATCTGTTGCATGCCTTCCACAACAACTAGTAGTTGACATACTTTTAGATGATTGTGATTCAACAAAAATTTCACATTAGATAAATTAACTCTTTAGGCAAAGTTAATTTCCAGGGACAGTAAAGAAATTAACCAATATAAGCAAATTTTAATCAATATCATAAAATTTTTCATTTTTATTTGATTTTATGGTTCTTGTGTCAAGTTTTCATGAATTAAATCGACAGCTTTAATATATAGGATTTTGGATACAAATGCCTCTGGGATCCCTTCTTTAATTAGAAGGATAAGTATTCTGAGAAGAACTTTAGATCTCCTAGCTAGAGTTAATAAGTAATCCTAGGAAATTAAAAACGGGTCATTATGCAAAAGATACCGAAACTGGACATCCTTCTTGGAAATTTCGAAAGGAGGTTCATCAGGGCTGAAGAAAAACCTTGGGGAAAAATGAAAAAAACTGGGATCGAACTTCTAAACATTAGGAACATAGTCTCAGGTTTCCACTTATAAACTTCTAGAAACTGAATCCCTTTTATCTTTGAGTAAATTTTAATTTCAAAGTGGTAAGAAAATATATATATATATTTATATAATGTTGGAGATTTTTCAGATTGAAGTCCTTAACTATATATATTATGTTCTATAACATAATAAAGTTAATTTATTGTATGAATTTTAAATGTTTGCTTTGCCTTAAGCACAGCCGTTGGAAATCTAAAAAAAATTTACCAAGAAGAAATTTTTACTAAGGACAATAAAATAGCTAAGAAAAAAATCTCTACCTCCACTACAGGGTTTAATAATAATAATGATAAATCCTTAAACGGTGAAATCCATGGTGGTTCCTCTTGAATTCTAAAGGAAAATCTCTTGAATTCTAACCTCAACTCGTTTGAACCTTTATTAGCGGAGGAGACTTTCAAAGTTATTTCTTCATCCATTTTATAAAGAAAATTTCCTCAATTTTTTTTTTAAAAAATAAACTATTTCTAGTTACCTTCAATTTATTTATTTCTTTTAGAGATGGAAATTCTCAAAGTTCATTTGTAAGGAATTTCCAATAATACAAATGATGTTATCTTTTCCTGCAACATATTTACATTTTACTATCATTTCTTAGAATTCTGTGCATAATTGTTATGTATATTATTTGCCAGGAACACTTAAAATGGCTAGTTATAGTGATGCAAGGGCTTTAAACCTGAGGCGCGTGCATAGTGCTCCAATTCTCCTTCAAGTAAGAAATACATATATATTTAATTATTTCTGTAATTTCATTATTTTCTAAATAGTGCCAAAACTTTATCAGTTAGTAATTATAAAGTTTTTTTTTTTTAAATAAATTAAGAAATAGTAGAATAGTTTTCTATTTTGAAATTAAAGTTATGAAAGATGAATAAAAAAAGAATTCATAACAAGATATAATTATAAAATGATCATTAATTAAATTATAATTTTAAATATTCTTTAATGCTAATTTTCTTGATCATTCACTGTTATTTATTCCTTACTAACTTTTTTTTTATAATATTAAAAAAAAAAAATCTCATTTGGGAAGTGGTTAGTGACTTCTATATTGAAAATAAAGAATGAATATATCCATAGCTCACTGAGAAGTTCCATAGTTGCAAATGTCAAAAAATTGGAACTACAACTTTAAAATATTAACAAGTGATTATAGACGGGGGTGGGGGGAAGGTACCACAGACTTAGTGAAATTGGAATATTCTCTATACATTTCCGATATAATTGTTAAAAGATGATGATATTGTAACGCCTTTCTTATGTTCACATAAATGGGTAGAGTCAGTCAAATCTCCCGCAACCTTAAAGCAGATTTACTTAAAAAAAAAGAAAAAAAAAAGTTGATGATATTATATGAACTTAACATGTATAAATTTCTATTTTATGGTCTAATTATATAAACACAACCACTAACAAAAGAGTACAATAAGCAACATCTAATTATATTAAAAAAAATCCTTTAAATCATATTGGTTTTTTATATAGTTCCATAGACAATTAGGCGTAATGTCTTAAATGTGTATTATGTACTAATAAATTAGATAAAGAAATTAACTTGAGTTATAATCCAATAAGTAATAACTAAGGATAATAGAAAATTAAGGCAATTTGTGAAATTACAAAAACAAATTAACCATAATAGAACCTTAATTTAGATACAAAAATCCCAAGCTGCTGACCTTAAGACTAAATTTCAAATTGAGTCATGCTAGGTTCTATAATGATCATTGATTAAATTATAATCTTACATATTCTTTATTGCTAATTTTCTAATTCAATAAAAAAAATTAAACAGCTACATTATTATTTTATCATTCTTTGTCATTTATTAGTAATTAACTTGAAATTTCTTTTTTCTGAAAAAAAAAACACTAGAATGAGGAAATAGAAGACTCGAGTGAGCTGTCGTTTTTTACACCAGAGCATGAGCCTTCTTCTCCATATCCAGAGCACACCATTTTAGAGGTAAAAGTTATAAGTTTATGTTAACTCTGCTTTAGATTGCTAGACTATTCATCTCATTTGCGAAAAGGTTAGTGACTTCTATAGGAAAAATATAGACTGATAATATCCAGAGTTCACTAAGTTCCATACTTGTAAATGTCAAAGAATTGGCAGTACAACATACAAATATTAACAAGTGATTATAGACCTAAGGGGCAAAAAAATGTACCAAAGACTTAATGAAATGGGAATATTCTCTAGACATTCCCGATCTAATTTTTTTTTTTTATGAAAACCGACTTGAGTTGGCGAGGGATTTGACAAACCCCTACCTGTTTATTAGAATGAAAAAGATAATATACAATAAAATATTAGGTGGATATAAATCCACTACTAAGATGAAACTTCTCTTATGATTGAAGTATACAAAAAATTATCTAGTTTACAATTAAGGAAAGTTTGCCGCACCTCATATACGTTATGGGATAACTGAATGAATGATTTTCCTAGTGTTCCCGATCTAATTGTTAAAAGATGATGATATTACATGAACTTAAAATGTATAAGTTTCTATTTTACGGTTTAGTGATATAAACACAAACACTAACAGAAGAGTACAGTAGGCAACATCTAAGTATATATAAAAAATCCTTTTGTTCATATTGGTTATATATATAGTTCCAGACAATGACTAACATAAACTCAACTGAATTTTAAAATGACATAATGTCTTAACTATGTATTATGTAATAATAAATTAGTTAAAGAAATTAACTCGAATTTTAATCCACTAAGTAATAACTAAAGATAATAGAAATTTAATGAAATTTTTGAAATTACTAAAACAGATTGAACCATAATAGAACATTAATTTAGATACGAGAATCCCGAGCTGCTGACCTTGAGACTAAATTTCCAATTGACTCATGCTAGGTTATAAAATGATCATTAATTAAATCATAATTTCACATATTCTTTATTGCTAATTTTCTTATTCAACAGCTTCTTCATTATTTGATGACTGTTTGTTATTTATTCCTAACTTCTCTTTTTTTTTCCTATTAAAAAAAAAAAAACTAGAATGATGAAATAGAAGACTCAAGTGAGCTGTCGTTTTTTACGCCAGAGCAAGTACTTTCTCCTCCGCATCCAGAGCACACCAATTTAGAGGTAAATTTTATAAGCTTTTCATTTATTATTGTTACTTTTTAGTTTAGATTGCTAGACTAGACATCTCATTTGTAAAAAATTAGCAGTACAACTTTAAAATATTAACAAGTCATTATAGAGATAAGGGAAAAAAAGGGGTACCACAGACTTAGTGTAATGGGAATATTCTCTAGACATTTCCGATCTAATTGTTAAAAGATAATGATATTGTACCGCTTTTCTTTTGTTCTAATAAACGGGGGTAGAATGTGCCAAATCTGTCCCAATCTTAAGGCAGATTTACTTTAACATGTATAAATTTCTATTTTATGGTCTAATGATATAAACACAAACACTAACAAAAGAGTACAATAAGCAACATCTGATTATTAATAA
>JAWZTD010013789.1:0-23147 GCA_035221335.1 Echites panduratus | reverse complement strand
AGCTTTCCGTTCCTGGTACACTTTTTATCAGCACGTCCAAGTCATCTCCTGCAGAGCAGAGTTGTTTCGTTAATTCACACTATAATTTCTGTTTAATTTAGACAACGAAGTTAAATTAAAAGGAGTAAAAACCATTGAAAGGAATCTCCTCGGATTCGAAGAGTCTGGGATAGCAGAAGAACACCCAAAGGGAACAAGGACTAAGTGTTCGGATATAGAAAATCGGAAGGCCAATCTCCCGAGCAACATCACAGGTAAATCCCAAAATGCCGTCTGCTATGATGCAGGTTACGGGTCGCCCCGTTGCAGAACTGAGAGAACCAGAAATCAACATCTCCTTGAACAGTGGCTTGAATTTGGACTTGAGCGAGTCGAGAATATCCACGAAGCTAGTCCCTTTAGGAAGACCATCCGGGATGACCTTAAACTGAAACCCAGGATAACACTCGACGTAAGAAAGGAAATTATCTTTAGATTCTAGAAGTCTGCCCTGAATGAGTTCGGGGATTAGAACGGTGACTTGCAGACCGGAGACGGCAAGGAGTTCTGCTAGCTTAACCGTGGAGTTGAGAGGACCTTGAAAGGGCAGGGGAAAAAGGAGCACATGTGGGCTTGTCTGCTCCATAATTAACTGAGAACAATTCAGAATTCTAGAGTGGAAGATTTCGTTCGGTTTCATTGAGAATTGATACTAGCTCCGTACGTCGATGCAAGTTTCCTTTTTCTTTAATTCTTTTCGTGAAAAAATAAAATAAATTAGGTTTATGAAATGAAAGTAGTATTTATTATTGCGTAATATTCTAAAAACAACACCCAACATTATTGGATACTTATTATTCTCTAAATCCTAAAATATAATTCTCAAAATATAATTCTTTTTATCTTTTTATCTTTATTTCACAATATAATTTATTTTACAATTTATAATGTATATTTATTATTTTTTTCACTCTTACCTTTCATTTAATATTCCCTCTATTTATTATGAAGAAATATAATAATAGCCATAAATATAAAGAATAAGGGATACTTTAGATATAACAAATATATATTTATTGTTTCTCAATCCATATAAGATCAATTAATTTTATAATATAATAATATCAGTCAAATTTATAATTATAAAATTAATAATCTTTTTTATAATGAATAATTTAAATTATTATTTCAAAATGGTTTCAATATGATAATTTTTAGTGTCATTAAAGGATGACAAGATAATATATTTATTTATTAACATCAAATAATAATAATATTTCTTTTGAATAAAAAAATTTATTTAAAAATAAATAAATGAATAAATTTATAATGAGATTGAAAAATAATCTAATATTAAAATACATTTAAATTTTTTCACTAAAATTTAAATTAATTTGATCATAATTCGTATATTTTGAATAATAAAGAATAATCGACTGACTCAATATTAAATCATTTAATTCACCAATTCATTTTAAATTTATATTTAGATAATGATTTTTAAAAAAAATGATCAAATATTTTTATTCAAATCGATTTGATAACCAATTTAATCTAATCGGCTTGATACAATCTAAAAAACGGTAGTCACACAAACAAAGCTTGAGGATAAGAATTTTAGAGGCCACAAACCCTCGTTCTTATAAATCGGTTTGATACAATCTAAAAAAACGGTAGTCACACAAAGCATGAGGATAAGCATTTTAGAGGCCACAAAGCCTCGTACTTGTAAAACTGTGAGATCAGTATTCTATATCCCAAAGATAGGCCACAAATGGCTCCCGTTAGTTAAAATGAGTGGTCTGCTAATGCTTTTACATTTTTGCTCGAAGACTGAAAATCAAGTAATAAAACTGAGAATGAGAGAAGACATTAACATTTTGAAGTGGAACTCATTATACAATTTATATAATTTGGTTAAGGTTGATCCCCAATCTAAAAGGCCCCATGATCCTGCCCCTAAGACTCCACAGAGGATATAAATTGAGGGATGTATGAGCGAGACTAAGTATTACCTCACCTTCACCCTTTGCCAGCTGAGTTATGCCCATGGGGCTGTATAATTTGGTTAAGTTGTTGTAAGGATGGTGGTCGTCCTCCTTATTTATTATTTATATTATTATTATTTTTTAATGTTTGGTCATTCATTCACTTCAATTTTTTCATAAAAAAATATAAATGTGTGGTCATTCATTCACTCACCATCTTTCCTTTTCTTCTTTTCCTGCCTCTCTTCCTCTTCTTTTGTCCTGTTTTTTCCCAGCCCCCATTATTTTTTTTTCCCTTTTCTTCTTTCTCCCTCACTTCCTGTTCTGTCATTTACACTTGATGATGCAGAATTTGGACTGATCAAAACCCGAAATGATTCCTTAGCATCCTCGGAGAAGATTATGATATGAAGAATAGCTTAAAGCAAAATTATTTTGCCGCCTACACATCTTTTTTTGATTGAAGAAGAATCAAAACCAACGTAGTTCGTCACTGAAGCCGTTATGCCTTTTATTTAGCAATCTATAACATTTTGCTCACACGTGGTAGTTGTGACTGCCCTCATTTTAATAATGAAGAAATAGTCATTGATTTCTCTAATTTAAATATGAGGAATAGTTCTTGGCTCAAGACATATTAAAGTCTAATAATATTAAATTATTAATTATCAATTAATAATCCAATAAGTATGCCGTATCCGTTTGGACCGAGTTAAGTAAGTTTTTTGGCCCTATCAAGTTTTCTTTCTGACCGGCTTTAAGTCAATCAGGATTTCTAAGGAATAAAATATTATATATATATATATATCATATCCCCTCCTGAAAGAGTATTAATATTTAATATTTGCACTTTTTTATTTTGAAATACTTAAAGAAGCGTTACTTTGATGTATGACTTTTCAAAGTCTTCCCCAAATTCCACGCTTCCCTCCAAATTTTTCCAATGGATATATTAATATAAACCCTTTGGAGCAGAATTCTTTACCATCATTCACTGTGCTTGAGAAATTACTTTGACACTTTACTGCAAAATCCCCTTTTCTTTGAACCAAAAACCTCTTCTTTTCCGTCTTATGAATTCTAAAATGGCCCCCAGAAGAGTCTCTGGTTCTTCCGTCTTTCAAGCTAGGAACTGCACAGCTGAACAGTGCATCGCTCCTCACGAAGCCATTGAGAACCACTACACAGACTTTGCTAATTTTGACAATGGTGGATTTTGTGTCACTTTCACAAAATCAACCTTTCCAGAGGTGAAACTTGAAGAGAGTACACACCAATATCACATCCCCAAGGGTTATACCTTATCAGTTCCCAGTGGTTCAACAGTCTTCACTAACGACAGTGACCAACTGAAAATTTTTGTTCATGAAATCTGCTTGAAATCAGGTTTAAAGTTTCCTTTTCACACCCTGATTATCGACATTCTTTGGTTTTGGTCCATTCCCCTTTGGCAGTTGGGACTCAATGCCATCGAGATGATGATATTGTTCATCCTGATATGTTGTAGGGCTGGGGTTCGCTGCTATTTAGAACCCTTTAGGTACTTCTTTTCTATCTTTTTTACCACTAGCGCTGAAAGTAGTGGTTTCTTTATCATTAGACAGAAGATAAAATTTTTCAAGAAGTACCCTAGCTCCAACAGATAATGGAAAGACAAGTTTCTATCCATTCGTTTCAATAATGATTCACTTGAAGCCCAGATACTATTTCCGGCTCAAACCTTTACCCGACCCTATAATGAAAACCCTGTTGATAACATAATTGGTCCTATCCATTTAGCCAATTTGGAAAGCCATCTGAATAAACTAGAGCTCAGGGAGAAGCCTTGGAATGAGTCGATTTTGGGGTGGGCCGGACTGAGCCTTTTGCTCAATTGAGTACCAACTTACTCCTAAGTAAGTACTTTACTGCTTTTTGCTTGGTATGTGTTATCTTTTTAGGATTGAGAATTCATCCAACCTAACAAAGATATTTGCTATTTGTGGTTTTGCAGATCTCAAAATGATAGAATTCCACAATATCAATGTTGCAGCTCTTGTTGCTCCTAGCAGAGCACCTGTTAGGACTTCTGAAGGGGCTTTCTCATCTATCCCCAACAGCAAAGGAAAAAGACCACGAGGACTAGGGTCGAGTCTCCAATTCTTGAAGTTTCTGAAGTTGGAGTTCCCACTGCTGACCAAGGATCAATTCCTGAAGCTCTTGTCTCTGAAGCAAGAGTGGAGCCTGATTCTGAAGATTCCTTCTCTTCAGATGTACCTCTGGTGACCAGGAGGAGAAAGAGGGGAAGCGTACTGATCCTAACTTTCCCATTGCAGATATCCTCTCCAAGAGATAGCCCCAGACCTGCACTTGATATAGAGCCTTTAAGGGTGAGGTCTCCTGATGAGGAATTCAATCCTACTGAATGGCGCAGGAATGTGGTGCTTGAGGACCCTGGGGCCTCAAGAGTTGCTGAGGAGATTAAGGGGATTGGAGCCTTGGAATCTGCTGAGGGTGTGGGGACTTCAAATCCTGAGGAGAAAGGTAATCCTGAAGAGCCTGAAGATCCTACTGCCATACTGGCAATTCCAAAAGGAAGTGGCACTGGAAATCCTGAAGATGATCATGAGCCTCAAGCTAGAATCATTAAGGATGTCTTTGGGAGTGAGTTAGGAGTTGAGAGACAAGTTTCTAAGCATTCAAGGAATATGGAAGCTGAGGCTCTATTAAATCCTGAGGCCATTGAGGAGGTTGATAGTGGGAATCCTGAAGAGAACTTGCCTGACCCAGAATTTGCTGCTGATCTCCAATATGAACAAAAAACCACTAAAGAGATTAGAGTTGGGAAGGACCGGGGGCTGGGACATCGACCAGGATTGAAGGAGAAAAAGTTCCAGTCTTAGAGGAGAGGGTTCCAGAAGGTAATCTTCAGATCCCTACTCCATCTGGTCAATCTACTCAGTTTGCAGATGAATTATTGTCATTCATTACTGATTTCATAAAGTTCTGGAACTAAAGGATCTAAAACAGCAGGATGATTAATAATGCAAGAATATTTTCAAGCTTGGGGAATCAAGTATTTTCAGACTTGATGCTCGCTATTAGTGTCATGGTAAGATATCCTCCATGGTAGTAACTTGATTTTTTTTATAAGTATTTACACAACATATCATCTTTTTTCTTTTTGCAGAATGGTGCTTTATACACAGGTATGTCTATTCATTGTGATGAAAGGGATCAGGAGTTTGCAGCTTTGAAGAAGGAAAACGAAAGGGGGTGAAGGACAAGGCAGACCTCCTGATGTAAATTGATGACCTGGAGTATGAGAGTTGAAATTTGGATAGTCAAGTCTCCAGCCAAGACCAGAAGATAGCCGACCTAGAGCAGCAAATTGAGTTGATGACTGAGGCTAAAGACTTTGAGGCTGTCAAGTGTAGAAACTTAGAAGAGTCCTTAGGAGCTTTCAGGACTCTTAAGAGTAGTTTGGAAAGTTCAGTAAAAGATATGGAAAAAGAAAAGGTAGAACTCCAAGCTGAGAAAGCTGCTCTGGAGTAGAAGGTTGCTACTCAATCTGGTCTGAAGATACCAGTACTGACTTGAAGAACTTGTGCTCTCCATTTGCTCTCAAGGAGAACAATTACATCTTTATCACTAAGACCATGGTCGCTGATACTCAAAAGGCAGAGGAACAGATTTCCAAACTAGCAAACCAATCCAGTAAAATACCCAAATTGAAGGGCAAGGTCAATGCTAAGAAGGTAGAGATCAGGACCCTCAAGGAAGAGATCAAGGCCTTATAGGACAAGCTTGATAGTGTCCATCATGACAGTAATGTGGTAGAAGAATAGATTAGGAAAGTTTTTTAACTTCATCTTTGTAAAGTTGACTTTTGTAAAATGGATAATGGTAATCTTCTGATAAATGAATATCCAATTCATTATAATTCTTCCGAAAACTTATTTCCTGATACTTCTCTTGTCAATATACTTGGAATATCTAAATAATCCCTAAATTGGAAATGAAACTGAGAGATAGTTACAGGCTAAAAATTGAAGTATCGGGATCCTAATTCTTAAATTTGGTTGTGCTGTTACAACATACTTGAGAACTTTTAATAACAATAAAAAGTTTTCATGGCATTTGAAAACCTGATACCCTTGATGGAAATTGATCACAACATCTAAAAACCTAAGATCTTTGATAAAAACTGTTGATCTGTAAGCATAAAGATAATTGTTGGAAATTATAGAGCATGGGTTCAATGGTGAGAATCAGAAGGTTAGAACTACTATAGTTCTTCTTCCTTTTATGTATCCTAATGCTGAGATAAATTCAAATTACTATATAAAAGTGGTAGGAGATATGCCTGTTCTTGGGGAAACAGACCGCCCATTGACTAATGAAGAGATGGATGCCAGGTTTTTAATGGAGGGATATAAAGATCTTGGATTTCTTAGCTTCATATGTGTCAATCAGAACACCAATTCAGACTCCATTGTATTCTATCCTAGAAGAGAATCATAATCGGCAGTTTGATTTTCTAAAAAATGCTTGGTGGGCCTCCATCCATGAAGCCTGAAGATTATCAATATTGTGGTGCCTTGCAGGACAAGGAAATGGAGAAAATCGTGATGAGGGTATTGAAGTTAATCATTTCCTGAATGACATCCTTTCGGGATTCTTCTCATTATAACCAAATTGCACAATCCTTACCAAAGGTAAGAATCTTGAAATATATTTTATCAAAAAATGGTAAAAACTAGAAAGATAGAAAACCAAAATCATTTGTCATACATAGAACCTTTTCAAGTTATAAGTATTCCATGGTCTTAAAAGCTTGTGACCATTTAAGTTAGAAAGAATATAAATCCCGTTCTCTCTTGCTTCCTGAACAAGGTATGGACCTTCCCATCTTTGATCAAGTTTCCCCAGATTCCCTTGTTTAGCCACATCAGCATTTTTCAAAACAAGATCTCCTTATTGGAATCTTCTGGGTTTAACTTTACTATTATATCTGGATGCAATTATTCTTTTATAAGACTGATCCTTTTGAAATGCTTCAGATCTGACTTCATCAATCAAATCCAATTCTGTCCTTCTCTTCATCTGATTTTCTTCAAAATCATATTGCATCATCCTGAAAGATGGTTCTCCAACTTCAACTGATTGTAATGCTTCTACTCCAACACATAAACTGAATGCAGTTTCACCAGTTCCAGTCCTTGGAGTTGTCCTATAAGCCCATAATATATTGGGAATTTCTTCTACCCAATTTCTATTGTATCTTCCAAGATTTTTCTTGATTCCTTGTAGCAAGGTTCTATTACTCACTTCTGCCAGCCCATTTGTTTGTGAATATTCAACTGAAGTTATCTTTTGTTCATTGTCAAGATTTTCGAAGAAATCTTTGGATGGACTTCGTACAAATTTTCATCCATTATCAGAAATTATAACCATTGGGATACCGAACCTACAGATAATGCATCTCCATACAAAGGCTGGACTTTCTTTACTGTTATAACACTTACTACCTCAGCTTCAATCCATCGAGTAAAATATTCAACTGCAACAATGAGGAACTGCATGCCTCCTATTGCTTTGGGGAATGGACCAAAGATATCAATTCCCCACATGTCAAATGGAATTGAAGCTGTAGTAGGATGAGAATTGGTAGCCGGGGAAATATCTAAAATTTTATTTTTCTGGCAATCAAGACATTTTCTGACATGATCCTCTGCATCAGCTGTCATTGTTGGCCAGTAATAACCTTGACGAAGTATCATTTTAGCCAAACTTCTTGCTGAAGTATGTCCTCCACAAATTCCTTCATGGACTTCAGCTAGAACATAGAAATGTTCTTGAGGACTAAGGCACTTTAATAGAGAGGCCAAGTGTATAATCTTTTATATAACTGCCCTCCTTCAGGATATACTTTGGAGCCCATCTAATGGCTTTTTAGCCAGAACTTTGTCAATGGGGAGTGTTCCTTCATTTAGAAAAGAAATTATGGGAGCTCAGTCAATTCCTGAATTAGTGACATATCATTCATGCTGATCTATTGATTTAGCAGTGATATCTTCTAGATCATAATGGAACTTAGGAGTGTTTTCACTTGTGCCCAATTTAGACAACTCATCTGCATATGCATTTTCTCCTAAAGGAATATGTTCAATAGAAAACTGATAGAATCGAGAACTTAGTTGTTTTATCTTCTCTAAATATTTCCTCATACCTTCATCTTTAGCCTCAGTTTGGCCTGATACATGTTCCCAGATTACCTGAGAATCTACTTTTACCAGGAGTTTAATGATGTTTAATTGATTTGCCAACCGAAGTCCTGATAATAAAGCTTCATATTCAACTTCATTATTTGAAGGTTGAAACCTGAACCTGACGACCAATAGGATTTTTTCCCCTTTTGGGTTTATTAAAAGAACCCCTGCTACTGCCTTGTCTTTTTTATTGGATCCGTATGTATGCATGATCCAAGTATTTGTGTCAAGAATATGAAGAATTCCTGTTTGAACATAAGCTTCTCTGGTACATTCTTCAACAAAATCCGCCAAAGCTTGAGCTTCAATAGCTCTCCTTGGCTCAAAATGAATTTCATACCCTGATAGTTCTAAAGCCTATTTCATTGTATTTCCTGAAATTTCCAGTTTGTTAAACACCTGCCTGAGAGGAGTTTTTGTCATTATTATAATTATATGACTTTGGAAATAGAGACGAAGTCTCCTAGCAGTCAAAACCACAACATAAATCAACTTTTCCACTTCAGGATATTTTATTTCAGCTCTATGCAATAGTTTGCTTACATAGAATATTTGAAGTTGTTTCCCCCCTTTCACAAAGTAAAACATAACTTGTAGCCTTTTCACTTTGTGCTAAGTAAAGCTGAAGAGGTTCTCCTGTTTGAGGAGTTGTAAGCAACTGAGGCTTAGCCAAGTAGGCCTTAAGCTTTTCAAATGCTAACTAACATTTAGGAGTCCACTCAAATTTATTGGGCTTCTTGAGAAGATTGTAAAATCTTTCTAATTTGTCAGCAAGCCTTGAGATGAATCTTCCCACTACTGTCATCTTGCCTGCTAGTCTCTGAACCTTTGTCACACTTTTGGAAGCACTCATATTCATCAATGCTTGAATCTTTTTAGGGTTTGCCTCAATTCCTCTTGCAGATACATTGTACTTGAGGAATTTTCCTGATTTCACAACGAAAGTGCATTTTTCAGGATTCAAACTCATTCTGGTCAGCTTTAAAGTTTGAAATACATTCTTGATGCCATAAATCAAGGAAGAAGTTGTCTTGGATTTTATGATCATATCATCAACATATACCTCCATGGTTCTCCCATATGATCTTTGAAAACCTTATCCACATTTTTCTGGAATTCAGCTCCAGTGTTTTTGAGTCCAAAAGGTAACTTTTTGTAACTAAATGTGCGATTTGATGATATCCCTTATAAGCATCCAGAAAAAATAGATATTCGAATCTGGATGTGGAATCTACCAGATTATCAATTCTGAGAAACGGATAAGGGTCTTTTAAGCAAAATTTGTTCAATGTGGTGAAGTCCATGTATATCCTCCATTGTCCATTTGATTTTTTCACCACCATAGGATTTACAAGCTAGTCAGGATATTGAATTTCATCAATGATACCGGCATCAAGTAGGGCTTTAACTTCCTTTCTGATAATTTCCACTCTATCTGAAGCATATGCTCTGTTCTTCTACTTGATTGGCTTGGTGTTAGGTATTAACCCAACTTTATGTTTAGCAGCTAAAGGATGAACACCTTTCAGGTCAGTTGGAGTCTATCCAAAAGCATATAAATTATCTGTCAGGAATTTTTTCAATTCCTGACCAAGGTCATCAGAAAAAGATTTCCTAATTTTAATTCCTTTTTCCTTCAAACAAGGATTGGGATAATATACTTCAAAGTTGTCAGAAGCATGAATTCTTTTCTAATTGCCAAGTCCAAGATTAAGAACTGGATCATCTTCAAAACGCTTTTCCTTCATGATTCGCATTTCCTGAAGTGGTTTTATTCAAATAACATTCTGCAGTAGCTTGTTGGTCTCCATGGATAGTGAAAGTTGTAGAAATTCCTCTCACGATTAATGAATAATTAGGGAGATCAACCAAGGTGTTTAGAGCCACCAATCGGGGTCTTCCAAGTATTGCATTGTAAGAACTAGGCACATCAACTACTGCACATTTCAAATTAGCTCCAAAAGCATTTCCTCCAGATCTAGCCACTGTTCGTAGATTTATAACTACTGGAATCCTGACTGAATCGCCAGTGAATCCGATCAGGTTTACTCCTGATTCTTTCAGAGATTCTTTCGGGAGTTTCATCTTGTCAAATGAGGATCTGTATAGCACGTTGATTGTGTTGCCCGAATCAATCAATACTTTCCTGTCTGTGAATTCTCTTATTTGTATAGAAATAATTAGAGGATCATCTCCTCTCTTTCATTTTTTTGACTTTTCAGGAAATCCTAAATGATCAATAGCATTCAGTTCTACAACAGGTGGTTTATCTTCTTGAACCTTCTACTTCTGCCTTTCGTCAGCTTTCTCGACTATGAACTCTTTGAAATATCCTTGCTAAATCGCCTTTTCAATTTGTTTCATCAAGTCAAAAACACCTTTCAACGTTATGACCTATATCCCGATGAAAGTGTCAATACCTATTTTTGTCTCGTTTTTGTCGGATAGTATGAATAGGCTTTGGGAATGTTAAAATTCCTGTTTCTCCACTTTTATTAGGAGTTCAGCTCTCGGGATTCTCAGCGGAGTTTGTGTGAAATTAAAACCTTTCGATCTTTTTCTATCAGTAGATGCTCTTGATGGGATCTCGCAAGGCCTTTTCTTGTCCTGGAATGTTGAGACAGGAATTGGTTATCTCTCCTCTTTTGCTTTTGCTATATTAGAAGAAGGAGAAAAATCTTTGACCCTATTATCCTCTTCACCTCTAATGAGTGCCTTAAAAATAACTTGCATGCTGGCTATGGTTTGCTGATTTTGCTCTGCAAGTCGAGAGGTGATATATCATTTTTTCAGCCCACTTCTGAAAGCTGATATGTAGAGCAAATCATTTTGCTGCTCAATTTCGACTTCTTCATTATTGAAAAGTTCAAAATATTGCCGAGTGGATTCGTTAGGCTTTTGTTTAATTTCAAAAAGCCTTTGTAAGTCCTTCTTGCATTTTCCGCTGCAAATTTTTGAGGAATAATTCCTGAAGGTGCCTCCAGGAAGTAATTGATCCTTCTGGTAAAGACCTGAATCATGATATTACTTTCTTGGTTAATATCAGGGGAAAAGTTCTGCAGTACACATGATCTTCATATGTGTACACTGCTATATATACTACAAAGTCCATCAAGTGATGTTTTGGCTCTATTGTACCATCATATTTGGTCAGATTTGATGGGAGCCTAAAACCTAAAGGAATTGGTCTTTGTCTAATTTCAACAGACAAAGGTCATCCAACCAACGGAGCTGTTGGTGCTTGTGCTCCTGTTAGAGCGGAAGGATAAGCAGTTGGTAGAAGATCTTGACGATCTTGAACTTGTTTGTCAGGAACTCTATCAGTAGTAGGACCAGCAAAGGTCCTTGGGTTTACATCATGAAGATGATAGCTAGTCGTGTGAGCTCCCTCAGTATCCTTATTTCTTTGTTGGGACTGACCTCTACATCTCAACAAATGATCCCTCAAATCTTCCTGTTGATTGAGGGAAGGAAGAACAACATACCTTTCCACATCTCGTGCTAAAGAAGTTGAAGATGCTTCTGTATCTCTTGATTTGCCAAGATGATGGCGAAGATCTTTTGAAGAGTGTCGAGTTCTGTGTATCTTAGTTCTAGTGTTTTGAGATCTAGAAGTAGAACTTCTGGATAAAGAGGCAACCAATTGTTGTAGAGTGTGATTCATTTGATAAAATAATTCACTATTTACTTGAATTTGAGGTCTACCAGCATTTGCTGTATCTGTTGTTGAAACCACTAGAATTGGTTGTACATCTGTCATATCAACGCCCATACTTTCTTGGATACGCCTGAAATGCTTGGATATTTTTCCCTTGTCCTTAGATGGGCCAATTTCTTTGTGGTGAAAAGACATTTTCAAGCTAAAAATTTTGTGTTTTGATAAAGGAAGAAAGTAAAAATAAAAAAGAACTCAACCCCACGGTGGGCGCCAAAATGATGATGTGGAATTTGAACTGAGCAAAACCCGAAACGATTCCTTAGCTTCCTCGGAGAAAATTATGATGAAGAATGGCTTGAAGCCAAATTATTTTGCCACCAACGTATCTTCTGTTGCTTGGAGAAGAATCAAAGCCAACATAGTTCGTCATTGGAGTCGTTAAGCCTTTTATTTAGCATTCTGTAACTTTTTGCACCCACATGGTAGTTGTAACTTTCCTCATTTTAATAATGAAGAAATAGCCAATGATTCCTCTAATTTAAATATGAAGAATAGCTCTTGCCTTAAGACATATTAAAGTCTAATAATAATAAATTATTAGTTATCAATTAATAATCCAATAAGTATGTAGTATCTGTTTAGACCGAATTAAGTAAGTTTTTTGGTCCTATCGGGTTTTCTTTCTAACCAACCCTATCAGGCTCCAAAACCCGATCAGGTTTTGAGTCAATGAGAATTTCGGAGGAATGAAATATTTTTTATATATATCAAAACTGTTTTCCACTCCTTCTCCTCCTGCTCCTCCTCCTTCTCTTTTATTTTGTTGTCCCTCGTGTGGTTTGGTGTTTTTCACCTGTGAATATAAGTAAGTTGTCATTGTATTTATATACACTTCTATTTAGGATTACTTTTTTAGTTTATATAGCATTGTCAATTTTCTTTGTGATTAAGAAGATTATATTTCTTGCAAATGTAGTGCAGACAATTTGATCAACAATGTAGAGGCTATAATAATCTCATGTGAGATCCACTGTCCTGGTTTTTTGGGTGTACGGTGCTATTCACTGTTTCAGCATTGTTAATTGAGATACTTTTTTTGAATTACTTTGTTCTTCTAGCCTGATACCTTTTCTTTTCTTTTCTTTTCCCATTATTGCTGTCCTCTTCTGAAGTTTTCTTAACCCCATTTATGCTTGATTAGTTCAAGTTATCAAGAAGTTGCTTTTCCTTTACGTCACTAGCTGGTCTCATTTTCTCCTAATGTTTGGTTCTTATCCTGGAGAGGAGACGTGATTGAAGGTTGATAATGGCAGTGCTATGTCTTGGATTCTGAACACAATACAATAACTGCCTTATCATTTTAAAGCATCTTAGTTTGGGAAGGGAAAAGTAGGAAATTTTTAACAACATTTATTGTGCTTTTTGAATGGTTATTACTCCTTGAGAAAGGGCACTTCGAAAATAGTATGTGGGTTTCTTTTACCCTTTATAATTTTCACAATAGCTGATCTTCTTCTTTTAGAGCTGAATCTGTGCATGGGTTGATTAGATAATTTTCTCAAGTTAAGATCGAGATGGTCAAATGTATTCTATTTTCATTAGGTGAAGACAACATGTATTCCCTGACTCGGTGAACATTATTGAGGAAGCATGTGTTTCTGTTGATGCAACTTTTGTATTGGACGCAGACGTACAATATCTTTCTAATAAACTGCTCACTAAATCCCACTCTTATTAATTAAGTACTTGATTAGAATTTACAATAAGATCTTATATGATTGAGAGTATTTCAATTTATTGTCCCTGTTTGTTCATCACTTCTACAGGTTTATGTGTATATTTGTTCAGTATGGGTTTTATCTTTTGTGTATAGGTCGTTGCAATCAATAGGAAGAAAGGATTGAAGCTTATGTCATTCCAAGAGCTATCTTCTCGGGAAAGAGGAAGTAAAGGTTCCATGGTGGTAGTTGATAAAATTAAGGTGGAAAAATATTTCTTAATGAAGATGTGCACTTTTCATTAGAAGATGGACTATGTGGTTTTCATAGGAGATTCTTAAGTGCTTTAAAAATTGCTTTTGCTATGTGGTTTTAAACTTCCCAAATGTCATCGATACTACTTTGCCACGAATGTTGAATTTATGCTGCCAGATACACAAAAGTGAATTTTTTTTTCCTAAGATATGGAATTCAGAAATAAATTGGCTATCATCCGGAACCAAAGTTTGCACACATGTTTTTGCACCTTTGTGGCAGCTAAATTGTTTTATTATTGCTGATATCGATTGTCCTTGCAGGTTGACATACGTGTTTTCGTCTTCAATGTCATGTTCCTGAGTGGGCAGCAGTAATCTTCTTGAACCTTTTCTCTAAAGTGTTGTAATATCATGTTCCCGTAGTGTCACATATTTTCTAAAGCAAACTTTTGTTTGATATCCAAGATTCTTCTGGGTTCAATATCGATCGCTACATGTTGACAGACATGGTTGTTGATTCTTTATCTGTCGGACCTATTGAATTGAAGTACCTTTCATCTGATCTAAGAATTAATTGCTGTAGGCATAACAGTTACCAAGATAGTTGTCCTTAATTGGCATAATATGCATCTCAGGTGCCTACATGTCTTTCCTTTTGGATGTAAATGCGGGACGTAGAAATTTGGTTCATCTTATAGCATTTCATTTAGAAACCATTCAAGATCACATTCCTGAATGATGTTTGGTGTTAACTCAACATAAGATTAATGGTGTTTTAGTCCTTTTGCTGTAATGGTAAAATTCATGGTTCATGGTAAAATTCCTCTGCGCCAAAGACAGAAATGTATGTACTTAATTATTCCTTGGGAAATTACTTAGCTATTGGATCATTTATTCACAAATCTCACTTTCAGTTGTATTTAGAGTTGCTTTCTTTGTAATCAGATCTGGAAGATTTGTTTGGTCAGGAGAAACCAGTATATTTTTAGTATGCAAAACAAATTACTGTAAGTATCCTACTGTTAATGTATACCATGGAGGTGTATTTCCAGCGATGTTAACAATTCACTTACTTTTTCAGGTGGAATCAGATGATGCATGCCTAAATAATGAATCCACGTTGACCAGAATTAACCGCTTTCTGGTTGATGCACATCATTCTTCATGTGAAGGAATCATGGTCAAATCTCTTGATGTTGATGCTGGGTATACACCAATGAAGTGTTCTGATGCATGGTTGAAGGTGACAAATGGAAACAATTAAATACCCTAGAACCAGAAAGCAATTAAAAATTTTAATTGACATTTTACCTTATACAGGTTAAGAGGGATTATGTAGAAGGACTAGTGGATTCCTTGGATTTAGTACCTATTGGTGCTTGGCATGGGAATGGAAGAAAAGGAGGATGGTGTAGTTTATAGTTCTCTCATTGATCTCTCTCTTCCTCAGTTTATAGGATTTTGCATGTATGTTTTTGAAGCCCACCTAACCATGATGTAGAAATCATAGACGTGTTTTAATTGTATGGCAGCATTTCTCAGATAAAAGAGCCCTTAATTTCATTGCATTATATATTTGAACAAAAGATGGAGAGATTATCTTATATTAACATTTATCGCTTAAAATTTCTTTCATTGCATTATATTGCTTAAAATTGTTTGGGCCTCTGATGATTCTGCTTTTATTTCTTTTTCTCTTATTTTACTCTTCCTTGAGTATTGAAGAAATTCCCATCAGGGATTGGAATCATCTATTTCCAGTTAATTATGAAAGACTCTGATCATGCAAATTGCCTACAACACGTATAAAAGCCATTACAGTTTATACCATTGCATTCATTTTATATCTTCTTTCTTTGTTTTCTTCTACTTTTTTTTTTCTCTCTTCGACGATGGGCACTCATATATCTATTTTTTAATAATAATAATGATAAAATGAAAAAGAGAAGAGAAGAAATCTAAAAATAATAATAATAATAAGAAGAAGGAAATAAAAAGGATAATTTCTTGAAGAAAAAAATAATAAATAAAATTTTTCTATAAAATTACTTCTTCATCTTCACGAAAGAAATTATCCATAGTTTGAAAAATATTTAAAAAAAGGAAGAAAAAGAAATTTGTTTAGTTTGTATTAAAACATATGTGCATAAATGTGGAGTGACATAGAAACCTTAATTAGACACACTAAAAATGAGCATCCAAAATTTAATGAAGATTTTCAAAAATAACAACAAATAATTGTAAAGAGGGGTTAAGTAATTAGAAATTTTAGATTTGATCAAAAGCTTGCTATGGAAAAACTTGCAACGTGAGCCATTGAACAAATTCTACCTTTTGACATAATAAAAACTGATAGTTTTAATGAAATTATTACACAATCTTTACAACCGACATTTAATAGCATACTTAAATCGACATTAAAAAGTGATACTCCCTCCATCCTAGTTTATAAGGCTTTAAAGGGGTTTTAAATTGTCAGACTTTATAAGTCATTCTGTTGATTTCTAAATAACTTTTTATGATAAATTTCCTATATTACCCCTCAACCTTATTCATGTCTCTTTATTGTTTTTGCCTCTTTTCCAGACATTAAACTCTCCTTCCTCCTCAAAAATCCTTCCCAAACCCTTTGAAAATCCTTCTTTGAACCAGACATGAAGTCTAAATCCACGAAGTCTTTGTTCCTTACCTGCAAAGTTCATAGTCTGTTCTTTGTCAATACAGACCATACAGTCCAAAATTATACCCACAAACAATTCTCCTCTTCTGCCTCCGAATAAGTAATGATGATCTTTGAAACAATGAAAATAGACTGGTAAACAGCTTGAAACTATTTCATTCCTTTTCCTCTTTTCCAAATAATTAGGATAGTGGGCATTGCTCTCAACTCTATTTGGATTCAAAAGCTAGAGTCTTGACAAACATCTCCAGGTAGATGAGTGTGACAATATATTTCTGTCATGTTTTTCTTTAATCAGTTTTAATTTAATATTTTTTGTTGGAGGGTCTTATAGGAATTTGGAAATAAGTTGAATCATTTGGTTGTAACCAAATGAGATGCATTTTAATCTTGAATTTGTTGGACTGATGCCATTTTCGAGTTTGTTAAAGGACGTAGTTTTTGTCTTTGTTGCTGTTTTTACTCAATTAATTGGAGTTTTTTTTTGGCCTTTGTTGTTGTTTTTTATTCCTTTAATTGAAGGATTTTTTTGTTGGCCTTATCTACTGTTTTTTATTCGATTCATATGAGTATTTTTTGCTGGCCTTTGTTGATGTTTTTATTCTATTCTAGCTTTTATAACTTAAAAAGGGTGAATCATTCTCTGTTAAACTTGAAGTCCCAGTATGTTAGGCATGAGTCCTGATTTTACACTTTAATGGGCTACCGTTTTTATCACTCCTGATTTTCCTCACCTTTCTATCCTCTCAATTCGACCTTGGTGCTATTGATTTGTACGTGTAGTCCTTTATGGACGAATGAGAAACTGATACATTGTTAATGCACTTAACAAATGGACAAATGAATAAGGAGTTATCCACTGCCAAAAAACAAAACATATGTTATTCTCAGTAACTCACCAATAGCACTCCCTGTTGACAAGTGTACCTACTGCTGAAAATGCTTGTTGGATAGAGAAAATTAAGAACTTAGAAAGGGAGTTACAATACACAAAGCATATTGAAATATACCAAGGTGTAATTAGGTGAGTGAGCTAGGAAGCACTAACAATTGCCGACGTGGAATCTAGAAGGTTAGGATGTAAACAGTCAACTAAAACAAAGGTACTTTTATATAGTGTATATTTCTTCTGTCAGTTCTAAGGTGCCATACTGTAATATATCAACATTCCTTGATGCTTCGATAAAGTAAAAATATATTAAAAAATTAGTTTGGAAAGAAGACCAAGACAAAGATTCATATTTTCTCTCATATATATTGATCTGGAAACTTCTTTTTAACATAATATTTCCATAAATATTGTTTTTGAAGTTGATCTAATACTATTTATTTTTCAAAATAGAAGTTACTCTAGGAAATATGTATGTTTCTTATTGTTTCGGCAGGCAACACATGAGTACCTTAACATTTTGAAATTTTCTAGAACATTCAAGTATTATAAAAGAGTCACTGTGAGTTTTTATCATCTTAAACATCCATTGCAATTTAGCTTAAGCAGTAAGAAAAGGAAAATGTACCATTTACAGAAAATGAAAAAATAACTTTGCATACAAATTTTGTTTTTTTTTTTTTTTTGCTGCAAAAATCCATGAATGTTGATCTTTACTCAACCCTTGTTTGTTCTCATGTGTCTACAGGTTTAACATTTTTTTTTTCAGAATGAGTGATTGCAAAATGGAGAACGAAAACATAAGGAATCTGCAAATTGAAGGGGAGAATCTGATAAAAGAAGTCCATAAGTGGTGCTCCAATGTGGATAAGCAAAATGAAGAATGAAAAAGTAATCAATATTCAATTCGATGAGAAGAATGTAATAAAAGAAGCCTGTGAGTGGTGCTCTAAGTACACAATGAAGAATGAGCAAATAAGCAATGATATTTAAATTGAGGAAAAGAAATTACTGAAGAAAGAAATGATTAATTTAAATAAGGTAGCTGATATCGACATCAATTTGAATGTTGATGCTGATGATGAAGGAAATATTTCAAAAGAAGAGAAGCTTCAACTTTTTACAATTGAGTTGCAAAGAATTTGAATCCCCATGGCTTTTCACTAAGACTGATTTTGTGTTATTTTGATCCTAATTTCTCTTGTGAACAAGAGGTGTCGAAATAGGACTAGTTTCACAAGACCACCATTGTACTTTGGATAAAATGTTAGATATTTTTCAGTTATGCAGTAATTGGTTTGCTTTTTGCTATTTAAAAAATGCTCCATATTATTATTTCTAGATATTATATTTATGTAATGAATGACTAGATAATGCAGCACTAGAGTTAAAATGAAACCACCCTAAACATTGGCCCCACAACAATTCATTATGGGTAAGGTGGTAATATAATCATGGCCAAAGACTTAATATTCAAACCAAGTTAAATAGGGACATCAATTTGGATACAATAATCTATTTTTGATCATTCAGCACAGTGCCAGATGGAACTAATTCAATTTTGCTTCATAGGTACTTTTTTCACTTTCCCTGATTTGCAATGTATCTTTTTTAGAAACCTGGTAGAATTGTTGCTCTTATTGATGAAGCCGAGTATATTGAAGTCTTCAAAGTGTTCAATTAAGTTTTTGTTTTCCTGTACTTAAACAATGCTTTCGTTCTTCAAAAGTTAATATCTCATTCAATTTATTTTTCAATTTTTGGCATCATGAGATGTATACACTGATTACTAATTACAAAATTTTGAGCTTATAGTTTGCATTACATAACTATTTCAGTATTTTTCTGTTCATAACTCATCACTTTTCTATTTTCAGTATGTTCCTGAAGTCAACACACGAAACATTTGCAAACAAACTTTATCAGACTTTCAAGAGTAATAAGCATATCACGCATTGATTTCATAATTTCACATTATGCTGGAGAGGTACATTTAGCTCTAGAATAGTGCTTCTTACTGAAGGTACTCATATCATCTTTATTCATCTCATTCTGTCTCTTTCAAGTTAACCACCTGTTTGACCAATTTTTGGACAAAAACAAAGATTGCGTGGTTATTGAACATCGAAACCTATTAAGTGGTTCTAAGTGCTCTTTTGTGGCAGCACCTTTTCCTCTAGTTCAGGAAGAGACTTCAAAATCTTCCAAGTTTTCTTCAATTAGATCACGCTTTAAGGTACCCCCACCCCCTAATCCTTAAGCTTCTGTTGTTTCCTTCCCTAGCATCATTTGATTGGTAAAAAGATGATTCGTTATTGGTGTATCTAATGTTTACATTTCCATGCAATTACAAATCCAAAAACAAGTGAGTATCAAAAGCCAATAACACAAACTTGTTTAACTTGGCAAATGAAATGATTCCATTATCTGCCTAGCAGATTAGAACTGCGGCAGAAATCATTGAAGATCCCTGGTTCAGATAGATGTAATCCTTCACTGGGAGAGAAAACACAGATGCAGTTAATAAGCATAAAATCAACCATAGATAAATTGCACTAGTCCAAAATCATTATGATAATTAGAGCTGAGATTCTTACATCTTACTCAAGCTTGAATACATGGCGATTGAATTGTTGCTAGAGTCTCTCATTGGCATAGTTTATATAGAACTGTTTAAAACTGTTTTTCTGAAAACAAGAAACAGTTGTCACAAATCCAAAAACTAGCATGAGGTCTTGGACAGTGCATCCTATCATGCCAAAAGCAATGATAACAGCTACAGTAGATGGTGTATAGAGAAAAGGAAACAGCAAAGTCTAACCAAAATCAAAGAAGAGAGAGAGAGAGTAGGACACTGAAAATCAAAGGACACAAGCAAACATCTTAATCATTAAACCATAAAGAATTCAAGATTCACAAATAGGGTAAACTTAATCTACCCTATAGGGATTAGAATCACAAACATTCAAGATGTAGAAAGAACAAGAATTCAGGTTATAAATCAGACAAATTTAATTACTACCACTATCTATTTACACAGAGGCAAAAGGAATTAATCTATCAACGTTTATTCAATTCCCTCTCAAACAAATCACTATGCATACTTCTATATCATAAATGCAGAGCAACAATCAACAGAGGAAAATCAAATACTTAAGCCTCAACACCAGCTGCAAGTTGGTCGTGATACAAGAATACTTAGCAAATTATAAAATAAATATAACTTTAGAAACAGTGCTAATAACAAGTTTATAGGTTACATATTTTCATCCAAGAAATTTTTGCCATTTTCCTTTCAACTTGAAGTCAAACATCAATCTAATCTCAATTCTCTTAACTGGAATAGAGATGAAACAAAGTAGAGAGAGAGAGAGAGAGAGAGAGAGAGAGAGAGAGAGATGAAACAGAGATTAAGTATTTACTACATCTCTAGGTGTTAGAATCTTTAATAGAAAAGTCTAAACAACAGCCACATTTGACAAACAAAGATTGAGCATTTACTACATCTCCCATTCAAGATTCAATTTTATAAAAGATAGCAAAATCATGTAACTAAATTATCACATATGAAAAATTTACATACCTTCAAAATGACATGCAATCTCTAAGATAGAAGACGTTGGAAGTCTTGGATTATTGCTGGATCATAGATAATTTGAGCAACTAGGTGCCCATGTTTTTGCAATCTTTCTTTATTGATATGACAAATTTTGTACTTGTTAGATCCATGAGCTTTCAATATCTCAATCATGCACAATTGCAATGTCAAGGAAATGGAATTAGACTTTTCCACTGAAAACCCATTGAACGAATTCTCAACTGCTAAAACAAGCTCATCTATGGTTCTTGAAATACACTTTTCCTGCAATGATTGTATAGTTCTGAAAAATCCAAGATCTAAAACATTTAAATCAGGATAACATGGTTGATTCATCAATCGAATATCAAAACCATCACTTGTTGCAACTCTAACAAATTCTACATCATTTGGATCAATATGTGTCATGTAATTATCTTGTTGAATAAATATAGGACCGTTTGAATCTTTTGGTCATCTCTCTTTAATTGCAGGCAAAATTTTATCAATCATAAAAGATTTCATTATATCCCTAGTAATAGATGATATTGCTTTTGTCTCAATAGTTCCAGCTGTACGATTTGCACTATTTTGCTTTGCTGGCTCCTTAACAGTGAAAGGGAACACTCCTATCTTTCTAGAGAATGTTTTATTTCCATTAGCATCAAATCTTAGTTGAGCAAAAACAACTAAGAACACAACCTTTGGAATAAATTTCTTGCTCTTAGACATACAAAAAGGATCCGTTTTGTCCTTTAGAAGATAATAAGTTTCCTTCTTTTTAGACAGGAAAAACCATTTCTCATCAATATAAAGTACATTTAGCATGTCCATAAATCTTGGATTAGTGTCCAAAATATCTTTATCAAGCATCGAGATACAAAAGTTCATTCTAATTTTTTTGTTTTCTTCTGTCAAATATTGCTTAATGGCATTTGAGTGTCTGCGCAATTCACCCAAAGTCAAACATCTTGACAATGAAGTTTTGTTAGTAGCCAAAGCAGTAGCAAGAGATCGAATAGTTCTTCGTTGGTTTAAAGGTATCTCCTGAACACGGTTAATATCAATTTCAACCCTTTTACGTCCACAATTTTTTGTCTTCCTATAAGCAACTTCAACTATTTCATTAAATCCATTTTCTTTCCCTTGTTTCCAAATCCTTTGAACTGTACGAATATTGGTGGAAAATAATAAAGTAACCTCTTTTGTGGTTCACGTTTTAATTTACCATTGATGCATCTCATCAATAAAGCTTTGTATATAGCTCGACGTCGCTCATTAGACAGAAACATACTTTTAGATCCAACTTCATGTTGCAATTCATTACTATGTCCTATAATAAAGTAAAGAAAGAAAAAAAAGTATAAATTAAGAAACTAAAAATATAAAATAGGAAAAGAGTTTTATAGCCTACCAACAGAATGCTAGTGGGCATATTATTTCAAAATATATAATAGTAAAAAGAGAAGTTCCCATAACACTATAAGTTAGATCATAACAAAGTACACTTCAAATGACATAAACTTTGACAAAGATAAACACTTCAGATAAACAAAATATAAGCATTTGAAAGTTGGAGAAAAAAATTTGCAATTTTGTTTATTTACAGAATACAAATGAAAGAGGATTCTTTGAGAAACATAAATAACATAAGCAATTATATCAATCTAACCCTTTCATGCTGGGAACATAAACAAAAGTCTAGAAGCTAACCAATTCAGGATACTGACATAATACCACCCACTTCTGGAACTCTTTTGTCTTTAAAAAAGAAAGGATAATTACCAGTTTAATAATTTATAAAGCTAAGTTACATAAAAGAACAGAAAACCATAGATAAACAACATTTTTCAAATAATACTCCAGAAAAAAAAATCAGAAACATATATGCATTATTTCAAGTACTACTTGTAGGGAGATAGATCTGGAATCCACAAAGAGAACTAGATCTAAAACCTGATTTTTAAAAAAATTTCACATAAGAGAGAAATGATACCTTTAGATTGAAGATTGTAAACCGATCTTCACTTGCTTTGTGCTTAAATAGCAATCCACAATACTTAAGATCTTCCGATCTATTCCCTAAGATCAAAGTTTTGGGTGAACAAAACTAGGAATGGAGAAGAAGAAATATTATCTCTTGAGAGAGG
>JAWZTD010013781.1:0-23158 GCA_035221335.1 Echites panduratus | reverse complement strand
TTTAGATCCTTTAAAGAAAGTGAGAGACATATCTAATATCACTAGGAATTCAACAGCATTATATAAAAACCACTCCTGTACATAACTAAAACAAATATGAAAGCCGATGATTGAATAACATATAACAATCTACAGGATAAATTCCTTATTACACCTAAAAATACTAGGTCAAACACATTACCTAACCACAATTTCTTTGCACCGAAATTACAAATGACTGTTAACCCTTCCTAAACATCAGTATAGAATGAGAAGCCAATAGTACAGTTGTTTACTGAAATTCAATTACATTTTGCAACAATTTAATGAAGAACTACAAGTTCATTTCAAGAAGCAGTAGAACATTTTTTTTTTTTTTACATGTATATACGAACACAAATTCAAAGAGGAGAGACCTATGAAGGAAATCTTTGAATTCAGCTCATGGAGTTCATCTCCGAGAGAAGCATCCGAAGCTTTCAGTTGGTCGGGTTCAGCTCTGAGAAAATCATCCGAAGCTTCAGCCACACAAATGGCACCGTCTAATTCTCCGGCGAGCACGGAGTCCGACGACTCCGTTGATTCTATTACGGCATAACATAAGCAAGTGAAAATTAAAAGCAGTAGGAATTTCGGGAGCTCCATCGAAAGGAACAAAGAGAACGCTGGGAGAATTTTCGTTTCAGGTTACAGTAGAATTTACTAGGTGAGTGAGCTTCGCAACGGAGCGAAATCGGACAGCTTTTGGAGTTTAACAAAAAAAGAGTTAGTTACCATTTTAGACTCTCTATTTTCAAACTTCAAGTTCTCTTTTTTTTTTTTTTTTAATTTTTAACTCCCTTCAATTTTTTCTTTTAAAAAATAGGTCATCGATCCTTTTATTGGTGACTGCTCTTCTTACTTTAAAAAAATAAATTTTTAGGCAAATAATTTACAAAACATTAATTTTATCAAATATAATAGGAGCAAAAATATCATTTCATTATTCATTTTCTTTTTTTTTAAGGATAAAAATAAAACAAAGGGGTGATAAATAAAAATCTTTAAAAGTGTAAAAACCCCAAATCAACACAATAACATCTTCAAATTATGGCTTTGATTCAATTTTTACACCCATCTTGATCACCTAGAAAATCATATTCTTCATCAAATTCAAAAACTTGTTTGATAAAATTGATAGAAAGACAATATCATGAACTCAGATTCTCAAGAACAGGACTACAAATGTGAGTAACGACAAAAAAGAAATCTCCTACCCGAATTTAAATTCGTCCATGATGTCTACATCACTGTTGCTTGCCCATAATAGCAAATTGTGTTTTGGTATTCACATATCCTCTTGCTCCAAATAAAATGATCATTTGCACTAGATTAAGAAGTATTATTATCTTCTTCTTGAGGTGCCATAAGCCTTACATTCTTGCTCCTCAATTTGGTGCTCAACCCACAAATTACTACTATGCAATGTAAGGTTTCCTTAAATCGCTACTTGCTTTTCATCTTTGAAAATTGTTGTTTTTTTTAAAGAGAGGAAGAAATAGTGAAATGACATCTCTATAGTCAATATATTTTATAAAAGGAATGCTGGTGAATCATTTTGCCTGAAATTTTTTTTTTTCAAGTAAGAAGGATTTTATTAAACATCCGTAAAAAGATTAGGGACTTATTTTTCCAAAGGAAAAATGATTAAGGATTTTAAATGTTATTATAAAAGGTAAGGGATTTAGTTGGTTTAAATAAAAAAGATAAAAAATCGGGTTATGATTTGCATCCAAGGGGCTCAAGGGTTTGGAGGCATCTTGCTGACATTTCTATTCAAGTTGAGGATCATATCTTTACTTTGTTCAATAATGGAGAGAGTTCATTTTAGTTTGATAGTTGGCTACTTGATGGAGCTATTGGATTATCTAATATTCAGCCTATCGTAACAAATTTGAGACTGTTATAGATTATAGAATTTCAGATTTCATTTTGGGTGATACATGGGTGAAAATAAGTTGCACGGCTTTCTGGATGATCATTCGGTTGACAAAATTCTGCAATTTCCTATCCCTCACTCCAATGATAAAGATCAATTAATTTGGTCTTTGAATACAAGTGGTCTTTTTTCAATTAGCTCTTGCTTGAAGGAGCTGGAATGAAGGCCTTATGTTACATAAGTTGTGACTCGTTTCTTGGAGACAAATCTGCCATTGAGCTGGAGAATTTTCTTATGGAAGCTTGTTCATGGTTTTTTGCCTTTGGATGATATAAGGAAAAGAATATGGTTTAGTCTTGCTTCTAAATTTCATTGTGGTAGAGATATTGAAACATTGCAACATCTATTCTTTGATTGCTCTATTGCTAGAGAGGTTTGGCTGCATTACATGTGAATGTTGGGAATACATTGACAATTTTCAAATCTTCAAGGGATGTTTTACTTTTGGAATTCTTGTAAAGGAATGGGAGTTTGGTCCTTTTTTATTCCAACCTTAATATGGTGAGCTATTTGGATTCAAAGATGCTCATTTTACTATGGAGGTAATAGTAGCTCTATTTGGAAGGCCATTGCTGTTATTAATTCTCAGATTTATATGCTCCGTCAGAGTAGAAAATTACCTTCCATGGACTTGGCTAGGGGTTTTCAAACCCAACATCAGCCTTCAAAGATTATTTGTGTACAATGGTGGAATTTAGAAGCAAGGAATAGAATTGTTTTGAATGTTGATAGGGCATCAAAGAAAAATGGAAGTGCTACAACTAGAGGCATCTTTCATACAACTAATGGGGAGTTTTTGTTTGCCTATGCTAATCATTTGGGTAAGGTTTCAAATATTGAAGTTGACATTAGTGCTCTTCTTCATGGCTTGAAGATATGTATTCAAAGAGGATGGCTGAATGTTTTGATACAAATAGACTCTAAGTTTATAGTTGATTCTATAAACAAAATGTCTTCTCATGCATGGTATCTCTATTTCTACTATGTTTCTATTTGAAGAGTTTCAGCTCAAGGAGATTTTCAATTAACTCATATTTATCGTGAAGCTAATCAAGTTGCTAATGGTTTGGTTAATGTTTCCTATCATTCATGTGAAGATCATATATTCCAAGATTTTAATTCTCTTCCTAGATTGCTCAAGTGACTTTGCATTCTAGATAAGATGAAGGTTTCAAATTTCAGATTTTCCTAGATTTTGCTACTTATTTGGTTTGTAATATTTTCTTCATATGTTGGAGTAAGGCTGTTATGTCCCTTCTGATATGCTATTTATTTATGAAATAAACTTGTATGGGTCTACCAAACCCCTCGTCATCAAAGACAGCTTCGTTAAAAAAAATTTTGACTTAAAAGTCTAAAAAAATAAAAGTGGACTTACATGGGGCAAGTATAAAAAAACAGTGACTAAATTGACAATTTACTCTTAAAAAAATTTAAATTGATTAAAGAAAACAAAAGTCTGATTAGTTTAGAGTAAATAGATTTTGGTTTTCCATAGTGTAAAATAAATGAAAGAAAGAATGAAATAAAAGTAAAGTTATAAAAAAGAAAGAAAAGATTTTGGGGTTTAGACATGTGAAACTTTCCTTAGAATTTTCGAATTATTTTTAAATGTCAATATGTAAACAATACTCCCTGTCATTATTTATATATCATTTCACATTTATCATCAAATAGTCATGATTGTTAATTTATTAGGTATTTTCTTGACTTTTTACCATATTATCCATGTCTATCTCTTTTTTCTAGTCATTATGATGAGTTTAATTAGAGTTATAAATATGGATATTTTAGAAAAATATATATATATTAACATAATTTCGATAAAATGACTGGTGATAACTAATAATAGAGACAAAGGGAGTTAAATTGTATAGACAAAAATGGCAATGGATCTATTTAGAATCTTGAATTGTAGTTAAAGAATTCTCTTTGACAATCAAGTTGAAGGTTCTCTAGAAAGTAGTAGTTTAGAATTGTGTTGAAATCCCACATCGGTTGTTTGTATGGACAAATTATAATATATATCTATATATATATATATAGTTGAACCTTCCTCTCCCTTTGAATTCGCTTTTAGAGTTGAGTCAGGTAGGGATAAATTTTTTAACAGGCTTAACTAATGATGTAGCCACTGAACTTGTCACTTTTTTTTTCAGTTTGGCAATTAAACTATAAAACCAGTCAATTTAACCATTATACTTTGAATATTTGAACAATTTAGCCATTATAGTTTACATTTTTAGAAAATTAAGCCATTTTATGGTGGTTCAATTAAATAATGTTCATGAATATAATCAATTTTTAGTGAAAATATCACATAATTTTACATATCATCAAAATTTTTTATATTGGCTAGGTGAATCTTTGTCAAATTGTTAATTTCTTTTTTTATCTAATTTTTTATTGACAAAAAATTTGAATGGTAGGAAGTAAAATTTTACATTTAATTTAGCAAAAAAGGAAAAATTTAGTGACATGTAAAGTCACATAATATTATTAAAGAAGATTGATTATATTTATCATTGTTATTCTATCAAACAATCATAGAGTGGTTAAGATGTCTTAAAATGCAAAGTATAATGGTTAAATTGATTGTTTTTATAGTTTAATGGCCAAAATGAAAAAAAGTGACAAGTTCAATGGCTACATTATTAGTTAAGCCTTTTTTAACATACCTTGCCCTCTTCAAATCAAACTCCTAGATGTATCACATCTTCTTGCCATCTATCAAAATGCTCCTACTTATCTTATTTGAAATAAAAACAAATGTAACATGTTAGATCCCAATTTTTCAATTTATCTTATATTACAAGTAATTAGTTTTACTTATTTAATTTTTTTTCTTATATGTTAATATGAATGTCTATTAATTTTCTTAATGAGCAATTTTTTTTAAAAAATTCGATAATTTATTTTGTTAAACGAGTATGAATTTTCAAAACATGCAAAATGAATTTTTATTTTGACTTTTAATTTAGTTTTGGACTATTAGGGTTTTGTTTATTAATTTGTTTAAGTTTCGCGTGCTAATTCAAAATTTTCGTTTACGGAGCAAACAAGCTCCAATTGAACCCAAATTGCTTGTTACCTGTAAAGTTTTAAGATGGGTTAGTGATGTGGTTAAGGTAAGGTGTAGAACGAGGATGAAATTGGAGGTGAAAGTAATTTGAAAATTAAGAAATTCGATGGAATGATTCGAGCAATTTAAAAATCTAGGCTAAATTGTAACTTTAGGACCCTAAATGAGTGACCAAATGGACTCCCATTTATCTAAACTTTTCTATATTTGAAGCTTGTACATAGGAGAAGAAAATTGATACATTTTAGGTACCATTGTTGAGGAAAAATCTACTGCAAAATTTAACCAAAGTCCAACCAAAATTCTAAATCTGCACTTGGCAAATTTACTGTTTTTTGGAGTTGAAATCTTAATTTCTCCTATTGGAACGATTTCACTCAAACCATTTCTTTCCACTATTTTAAAAGCATAAGCATGATAATATCTTTTAAAGGAAAATAATTGAAGTAGAGAGAGAGGGATTATATTTGGTTTTTTGTTCTTCTTGCACTTGAGAATTGAGAGGGAGTGGGGAACTTGTCACTATAAGCAAAGGTTTAAAATTTGTTGAAAAACTTGTTGATTGAGGAATTTAACTTTCAAGAAGACTTGAGTGGAGTTTTAGTTTAAATTCATAGAACTTTCCATTTTAAATTCTTCATGTTGACAGAAGTATGCTTTGTGTTGTTGTTGTTTTCTGTTCAGATTTCTAAAGCTTCTTGGTTTAGTTCTGGTGTCTTAAACCTTTGACTATTACATTAAGAGCTCCTCCCCGACCTTCGGAGATACTAGCTGAGACGGTTTTCCCAAGAACTCTTTCAATTTAGAGAAGGTTGACTATCATTCCTCTGTCCATTGAAATCTTGTCTGTTTATTCAATATGTCATAAAACTTGGACCCTTTATCAACCATCTTTCTGATGAATCGGTTCAAATATGACATCTTTCCTATTAAGCTTTACACCTCTTTGATGTTCTGGGGAGCTTCCATGTCCAGTAGAGCTCTAATCTTGTTGGTATTTGCATCAATCCCTTTATTTCAGATCTTGAAGCCAGGAATTTCCTTATTGAGACTCCTAATGTGCATTTCTCTGGATTAAGATTCATATGTGCAGACTTTAGTGTTTGGAGTTTCTCTCTGATGTCTTCAATGAAGTCTTCTAAAGTCTTGGACTTGATGACAATGTTATCTACATAAACCTCAATGTTTCTACTCAGCTATGCTTTGAAAATTTTATGCATAGCTAACTGAATTCTACTCCAACATTCTTCAAATTAAAAGGCATCTTGGTGTAGTAGTATGTCTCGACCTTTGTTAAATTATGTCGTCACTTCAATGTCTTCCAGTGCCATGGGTATTTGATGATACCCTTTATATGCATTTAGGAAGCATAACTATTGGCAGCCTACAGTAGAATCAACCATCTGGTCAATGCTGGAGAGTGGGTAGGAGTCTTTCTTACAGTATTTAAGGTCTTGATGTCTACACACATCCTTCAAGTTCCTTCTTTCTTGGGGACCGCCACTGGATTTTCTAGCTACTTGGGGTACAGGAACTCCCTGAGTATTCTTGCAATGGGAAAAGCTTGGACCTCTCGAGTTATCACCTCATTTCTTTCTAGAGCAAAGGTAAGCTTTTTCTGTTTTGCTAGTTTTACTCCAAGTCATCAACCAACTCTGTGGTCAATTATGATTCTATCAATACCTTCTAGGCCTACGGATTTCCAAGCAAAGACCTTCAGGTTCTTTTGTAGGGTGTCTACAAGCTTTCCTTTAATTCCCTTTTCAGGAAATTCATTATTCAAGTATTTTCTTTCAACTTTCCAACTACCTATTCTTGACCTTTAAGACCTTTAATCCTTTTTGGAGAGGTCGATGACCTCTATTGTTGAGTTTGTCTGCTTGGCTCTCAATTTAAACATCTCCTCCCATCAAATAGCACTAAGATGCGGTTTTCCTATCTCCTTTGAGGGTGATTAAATCTTGTCCGACTTTGATCTTCATGCAATAATGTATGAAGGAGATGTCTGCTTACAAGTCCATAACTACTTTCTTGCCTAGGATGGCATTATAGGTCCCTGAAGCATCAACCACGAGCCATTCCATTACTTCAGTTACTCCTTTTCCATCCTCATTGACTGCAGTTGGGACTCTTAGAATCATTTCTGCATAGATTGTTGAGCCACTGAAGCTCGTAAGTGTTGTATCTGTTTTGATAAGCAAATCTATGTTGAGTCCTATTCGATCAAATGCCCTTTTATAGAGGACATTAATTGCATTTCTAGTATCTAATAAAATCTTTCTGACCAGAAAGTCCCCGATTTGTAGAGAGATTATGACAGGTTCCACGTCTGTACATCTTGCTCTTTTGGACCTCCTTTCAATTGAATTGGTTTCTCTCATAGGAGGTCTCTAAGGTTGCTTTCGAGGTCTCTACTCAGTTGAACCTCCTGCTTGTGCTAAGAACTCTTGAAAGTGACTTTCTTTGATCGGCCTCTCTATTTCCCGTTTGAGGTCGAAACTGTCTTCAGTGAGGTGACCATGCTCAAGTCCTTTTTTGGTAGAACTTATTCAAGTCCATTTTTGCCACTAGAGACTTTAGAGGTAGTGGTGGCCTCAATAGACCTTTCCTCTCCATAGCTAGCAAGAGTTCTGCTCTCGAGGCTATCAGAGTCATGGTTACCAAGTCAGGGAAAGGTCTTATTCTTCTTTTCTTAAGGTCCTCCCTTTGGTGGGAGGTCCCTTCTATCTCTCTTTCCAGAGGTGTTTTTTTGCTAAGGCTTTACATTAGTTGTTTTGTCCATAGGAGGTGTAAATCCAGGAATCTTCTTCTGGACGGCAGTTTCTTCTGCCTTTATCAATCTCTCTAGGAGAGTTTGCAAGTGTTTCACATTAGAGACCTCTTCCTCTGTGAGCATTAGTGCTACATACCATCTTGCAATCCTTGCTTGAAGGCAGTGATGTATATAGCGTCATTCTTTAGTTCAATTTCTATAGCTTTGTCATTGAAGCGGCAATAGTAGTTTTTTATTGCTCTCTCTGACCTTCTATTTGATTGTGAAGAGGCAAGAACAAAACCATAAAGTTTTATGAAGTAGTAAATACTCAACAAATTTTGTATAGCAACTTATTGTTTTAATGGGTGGTGACATATTCAATTTTTTTGGACGAGAAGAGTAGTATCTTTCCAATGAGTGGTGAAATATTTTTCTAGTTGGCGATGCTTGCTCTTTGCAATCCCTAGAGCCAAGATTGAGCCTTTTTGGTTAAATTGGACTTGAAGGCAATACATTTTACATGGTCTGGGTACTCAAACATCTCCATGTAAGAGACTTATTCATCAATGTGGAGTTGTAGCTAAGTAGTCCCGCCATACTTTGTGGTAATTTAAGAGGGCTTGAATATGAGGGCATCTTTCTCAGCCTGATTTTGTCCACGAAGGGTGATCATTCAACTTGGTGTATTTTTGTAGATTAGGACCTTCAACCACTTTAGGGTTGTTATTAGATGCTTTCTTTCCCCTGTCTGTTGGTACTCTATGTTCCTGCTTGCAGTTTGGTCGAGGTGATCATTCTAGGGTTGGTCTCCAAGAGCTTGTCCATGATGTTCTTTTCTTTGATTTTGGGAGATAGCTGCTCTGTTTAGTCTATCTCTCAAGTCATACTTTCTAAAATTTTGCAAAGTTTCTCGAAGGTCTGCAAGAGGTATATTCCATCTGCTACCTATTTTTTCATCTCGTCCGTTCTTGTTAAGCATTTTCAGGTCTTCCACAACATTCTCTGGCCTTTTGTCTGTTTAATCAAAGACTTCTGAGGGACTTCTCTCAGTTCATTAAGTGTGGGAAGGAGCCCTCCATGTTTAGATGTAATCCCTTCAATTTGTGAGATTTCGAGAACATTTACCATTCTCTCTAGTAAATGTTCTGGCATAGTAAAAGGTTGTCTTGATGTCACATTCTCCAATTAATTTCTATCATGCCGGGTCCCCATTGGTCTTTTAGAGAGACCTGAATGAGTTGGTTTAGGGTCTTGCTGAGTTTCTACTGGTGTTCTGGAAGGTCCAGAAGGAGTTGGTATTGGATTCTGATTTAATGCTTGAATAGAGGCATCAACTAGATTTTCCTTTGGAAGTGTTTGAGAAGGTTCTTTTGGGATTGTTTCTTCAATTCATAACTCTGTTCAGCTTGAGCACCCCAGTCTTGCCAGTTTTCAGGAAGGCTTTTTGTAAGTTTTCCCGTACACGGCTCTAGAAGTGATGGAACTCAAAAAGAGATCTCCAGGTCACCTATTGCAATGGTGCTTGTAAGAACAACGAAATTAAGACTGAGACCACTGGAGTGGATTGTCTTCCTGAGGATAACTCTAACGATAAAGTTAGAACAGATTGTATGGGATATAAATAAAAAAGAGTCGGTCACTTCTTTGTTAAAAAAGTAATTACTCAGATTAAGAATATTTTGAATTTTGAAAGAGTTACAGGTGATTCCCGATCAAGATTTCTTTAAAAGGATTACTAAATCAATTGAAATTAGGAGTAGTTTCCTAATTTGAATCAATTAGTATCCTTTGTAATTCGAGTTGATTATGGGAAGTATATCCTGCCAATCTTACAATTATCTTTTTAAGAAGTTTCCTTGTTGGAGTGTACCATATTTTTTTAATGAATCAAAGCTATCATTAAGGGTACATTCCATGACCTCTAAAAGTCTTGTAGAGCTCGTTGGAGACCTTCATGGTGGTCTAGTGACCTAAGGGGTGGTTTGGCGACCTTGTTTCTGATCTAGTGACCTTGGTAAGGTCCTTAGCGACCTTCATCTCTGCCATAATTCCGGACTTGATATTTGTGTAGCCTACTGAGATGAACAGAAGTAGTTTATTAACTTTTAAGACCTTCAAGAAATTGTATTATTGTATTTTAATCGCAAGCCTGGACCCAAGAAAGATGGTTAGATCTTTACTCATTCGCTTGGGTTGGCTTGTATTCAAGTTAGATCTTTCGGGTTACACCCGTTTGCCCATCAACTATTTTTATGGTTTTTTTTCTTTTAAAATTTAGTTTTTTTATAATTTTAAAATATAACAAAAGCTTTTTTTAAAAAAATATATTTGAATTTGATAATTAAATAAAAATAATTGAGAGGATAGTATTAATTTGCTTTTAATCATTTCTCTATCTATTCAAATAAACAAAATATAATAACCTTTATTCTAAAAATTTTGATTCTTCTATTCCATCCTACCAAACAAAAGAATAGATCATGAGAATTCCAATTCGATTCCTCACCTACTCCATTCCCTACCTATTTTATTCCTTATTAATTCCATTCGAACAAACCAAGTGCCCTCTTACTACGGCAAGATATAAACATTTGTGTGGCGATTCATTCGATGGAATGGAATTAATAGGGAATGAAATTGACAAGGAATGAAATAGATAAGGAATGGAACAGGAATTATGAAAGGTTATTCCTTTATTTGGTCGGAAGGAATAGCAAAAATTAGAATGCTATTGCGTTTGATTGGTTTGAATAGATGTGGAATTATTATGTTTATTTATTTTATTTCATTATTAGGTTTATATTATTTTAAATTAGACTAAATATTTTAAAAACATATATATTTTAATTTGAAAAATTCTTTAGAAATAGTTGAAAAAAAAATTACACTTATAATAAGAAAAAAAATCTGAAGAAAAATAAAAAAATGAAATTTAGAGAAAAAATATAACTAAAAATTAAAAATAAAATTAAAATCGAGTTTGATTACTTAAATAAATATAGAATGACAAATGATTATAAATTTAAAATTAGTCTACTTTTATATACATTGATTGGGGGACAAATTCGTCCCCAGGTCCCCCAGTCGCCTTGACGCCTGTAAGAACAACTAAAGAGGAAAGATGGATCAGCGGAGTGGTTGGTCGCTCTTGGGTACACTCTAAACATTAAATCAGTCACTAGAAAGTGCTGAGAAAGATTAAAAGGATAAACTAGTAAATTGATTGTATTCTCCTTGTTGATCTGTGATCATGGTCTCTGATTTGGGTGGAGGCTAATTAATTTCCTTCAATTTAGGAGTTTTGTCCTATTGGAAATCAACAATATCCCTGTGATCTATTGTGATTGAAAGAAAGTGTATCTAGTCAATCTCAAGTCTTGGTGATTGTTACGGAAGCGTTTCATGATCCCCCAGAGGTCTTTGGGGAGCTCTCTATAGACCTTGATGATGGCCCACAACCTTTGAGGATGCCCTTGAAGAGCTATATCTCTGTAATAAATCTTTGACTTGCAGGTCACTAGCCTTACTGAGATAGTAGGAGGTCATGGTCATGCAGAAGAACCTTTATAACGTTTTATGAGTGTTTGTTTATAAACCATCTTAGGTCTGGATCATATAATAGATTAGGTTGGATCTTTACTCTTCGGATTGGGTTTAGGAGTAGTCTGGTCGGGTCCCTTGGGTCGTACCCATTTTGCTCATCGTATCCCTCTTTGAGCTTGGTGACTTGAAAATATTAATCGTCTTGGAAGTTGAAACACTGTAATTTCAGTCATTGTGCCTTTTCGTTCAGAGTTTACTGAAGATCACTGAAAGCTCATGCATCTAAACTATGTCGTTTAGCTTGTTTGATTTTACAACTGCATTGATTGCTGATTTTAGTAACCAATAGGAGAGGGTGGGGTCTCTAAAGAACTTCAAATATCGCTAGTCTCTTCTTCTAGTTTTACTGAAATTCTACCTCTAGTCTTTCATCTTGTAAACTATAAGTTCCTTTTAGGGTTCCAACTGTGTCTTTGCGAGTTTTATCTCTTCAACTTCTCCCACAATCTTCTTAGTGAGTTCTTTTAAACTCTACTATACTTTTATTTTCCTCAATGTCTTCTTCAGACTGCTCGTTTTCCAATGTCTCTGAGTCGATATTGTATTTGCCTTCGATTATTCGACGTGTAGTGGAGACTATATATTATTTCCTAATAAGATAGAAGCTTTTGGGCTATCTCCAGAGATTAATCAGGATAGGGTTAGAGCCATTTGCAAGGAGATGGAGCTAAGGGATAATGACCTTGTACTTCCAAGCCCTAACGATATCCTGAATGTTGTTCGTTAGGGGTATATAACCTTTTATGAAGCTAAATTTAGAGATGGAATTGTTTTGCCTTTTATCCATCCTTTGTTTCTTGATGTCATCTTGTTTTGAATCATTCCTTTGGCTCAGTTATTCCTTAATGTCATTCGTATGTTCTCTGCTTTTATTACCACTTGTCATACATATTATGGTCATGTTTGTCTTGAGTTGTTCCTCTACTTTATCAAAATTGGAGTGTCACCAAGTTTAGCTTAGGATATCTACAGTTTACTTAGAGGTTTTATCATCATGCTAGGCTCACTGATTTTCTTCCTCCAATTCCTGATTTTCTCCCATGGAATCTCAATAAAACGCTTTTCAATGGTCTTCCCAACTTAAGTGGTGATCTTGTTGAGGCTAGGGATTTCCTCGTAAGCCTAGCCAAGTTTTAAAATTCTTTCAAGGTAGGATGTATTGAGCCAGAATGGGCCTCTCACTGTGTGAATCGAGTAGGTCTAGGTGATCAAAGACTCGTAAAGTTCAACAATTTTAGGAGGGAGCTCAAAATCCAAGCTAAGAGTAGCGAACTTCTCTTGCTGACATTTGAATTCCATCTGGCTTTCTTCCGTTACTTTTATATGACTGCATAAGTATTTGCTAACCTTTCTATATTTTTGCTCTTTTAGCCATGTGGAAGAACTTTACCTTGTCCACACCCAACTTTAAACAAATCATATCTTCTTTATCAACTCAGAAGGTTTCATCTTCTGATGCTTCAACAAGTTTTGTACCTGTTGACGTTTCTGAAAGTATTCCTTCAAGAATATTTCCTTCTCTATCCCAAGGTATATTAAGGAAAACTTAGGTCTCATCAAAGGGGTGACTTGTGGCCAAAAGGACTCGAGAGAATCGGGAGAAAAACTCTCTCTCCTTCCAAGATGATGGCCATCTATTCTCCTTCTTCTGCTATAATCAAAGGAAAAACTTGGACCTCTTGTACTAATAAAGACGGTTCAAGATAAATAATGAGGTGACACGAGAAACAAATTTGAACTTCTGGCTTGTATTGCTATTGACCTGTCAAATAGTGTGTTGAAACTTGGGAAGGAGGTTCTTGATACCCCTGGTTAGGATCTTAAGCAATGCATCCCTGATCTTGCCTTATAGACTTTAGATTCTTTATTTCAATGGCCTCATGCCCAAACTTTTGCTTTGGAGTGCGTTCCTCCTATGGATAGAGGGATATGTAGGAGGATGTCCAATGAGGAGCTTTATAGGCACTTGACTGCCCTTCACTCTTAGGTAAGTCCAAGTTATTTTCCTGAAAATAATTTTCTCCTTTTTTCCAATTTTTTTTTTTTTTTTTTTTAACTCTGCATTTCTTCTTTTCTCTTCTATCAACAATATGTCTTGTTTGGAGAGTAGTTGAGAAGGAATTTGAGCAGGCAGAGTGAAGACCAGGAATTTGAGAAAGTGATTGGGAGTCTTCAGGAGGACACTTATAACATGGGTTGGGAGATTGGTGTCCTTAAGGGATCATGTTCCCATGCCATGAAAGAGAAAGAGAAAGTAGAGAAAAGGCTCCTTCCCAGAAGGAGGTTTTCAAAACAATGACGAGTTGAGCTAATCTGAGGGAGATGACAGGTCATGCCAATAATTTCTCATCTTTCCTCGAGCTTATGCAAAAGAAGGTAAGTGTTGTGGAAAAGAGAGTGGTTGACTTGACAAAGATTGTGGCTAAAAACTAGGCTGTTGCAGAAGTTATTGAGAAGGAGCTCCAGGGAGTTAAACCCAAATTTGCCGCCAACGGGGACTTTAAAGAGGAGGCTCTTTTATCTTCCAAGACTTTTAGGAATTATCTGGAATAGTCGATAATGATTTCCCTCTATGTTGACAGCTTTCACAAATTTAAATGGCCCAATATCGACCTCCAAGTTGATCCTAGTATGCATAAAGACTTTTTCATTCTGAAGCAGCTTTATCCAAATTGCCTTGGCAAGAGGAGAGTGGTAATCCAATTGTTGATAAGGCTTCTTAAGTGTTCAGGATAGCTTCTCAAGGAATCCCTATAGCTGAGGTCACTAATATGAATACAATCCTGCTGCATCTCAATTGATTGAATCTTCTGAAGCTAATGATAAATGTTGATTTCTCAGATAAATATGTCATGACTTGTTCCGACCTACAGTATCTCTTCATTCCAGTTAGTATATCCTTTGATGAAGCTCTCAAAATTTTCCTACTAAAAATGTAGGCCAAGATCCATCTCATATGTAGCATCCTCTGATCCAAGACCTAAGCTACTCTAATCCGGGTTTTGAGGGTCTTCTGACTGAGACTTCTGAAATTGTGGAAGCTGAGGTGACAAGATTTGAAGGTCCTGATGTGCCTTTTCTTTTGTTCACAGTCAGAAATTTGAGAAGGTTTTTAGAGATCTCAGACTTTAATACGCAGGGCAAAAAGCTTTAGAAGTCAGAGAGGGAGCAACTTTGAATGATAGCCCTAATCTTCCCAACCAAGTCTTTGCAAGTTTTGGATCAGAGGAAGAATTATCGTGGGCTTGATTGTAACTCATTCCATTATAGTCTTTTAGACCTATTTTTGAACAGTTTCTCAACATCACATGATACAATATTTATTTCTTTCGAGATATCAGGCACAAACATTCCATTTTAGCTCCTCTTTTTGTTTGTTTGAATGTCATTTCTTGCTTGATATCTATTTGTTGGAGCTTTCTTGACTTATCATTACAAGTATGATGAATGCTATCTTTGAAAGTATGAATGAACAACACATAGTATGTAAGATTTTCCTCAGTTAAAGTTCAATTTCCAGATAAAACTTGACTCTCTATTTCAATCCGAAAAATATATCTCTAAACTTCAAACTTGGACTTAAAAACCTAGGCATAGAAGATTTTTAAATGACAAGAATTCCGAGGTCTTAGCAATTTCCTACCTTCAAGGTCTGTTAACTTGTAGGTTCCTCCTTTGTGTGCTTCTCGAATTTGTAATTTAGATAATTGCCCTTGTTTGCCCACGTCTGACCTTTTGAGGACCATAGCTCCTAGAACAAACTTTCTTTCTTTAACCCGTTTATTGAAAAGAGTCTTGATTTGCCTTTTGTATTTCATGTCAGCCTCTAATGCATTACTACTGGCTTCTTTAAGGAGGTACAGGTCTACCCGTCTCTCCGCCTCTTTCAAAACTGAATTGTATTTACTGAGCCTTAGGGTTTTCATTTTCTTTTCCACTATTAGCACTGCTTTTGAACCAAAACATATGTTGAAAGTGTCGCTCTTGTTTCTTTCCTTAGCGTAGTTAAGTATGGCTACAAGATACTTGGAATTTCGTCAGGCCATGAGGTCTTTTTGCCTGGTTTCTCCAAGTCTGTTAATCTCTTCTTGAGACCTTCTAGGATAGTCCTGTTTGTGACTTCTACCAATCCGTTTGCTTGTGGATGAGCTACTAACGTTAGTCTTCTGTCAATGCCCAAGCTTTCACAAAATTTCTTAAAAGGTTCTCTAGTTAACTGTCTTAAATTGTTTGAGATTATACCTTGTGGACTCCAAATCTGCAAATTATATTTCACCACACAAATGATTGCACTTTCTACGAGGTCATTGAAGCCATGGGTTATACTTCTACCCATCTGGAGAAATACTCTACTGCCATGATCAAGAATTATAGACCTCCCATACCTTCTGGAAATGGGCCTAGAATGTCTATTCCCCGAATGTCAAATGGAACAAGCCCCCCTATTGAGAACAAGCCCCCCTATTGAGTTATATCTTTCGGGAGGTCTATGTGACTTGTTTTCATGTAGTTGGCAGCTCTCACATTTTTTTTACTTCCTCTTCTATGTCTGATGCCATAGTAGGCAGGTAATTTTATGTTACAAGAATCGTTTAGCCATTATTTTGATACAAATGTGGGATCCACAAATTCTTTTGTGTATTTCTTCAATCGGGTACTGCGATTCTTGCTTGCCGATGTATTTAAGCAATGGCCAAGTGAAAACCTTCGATAGACCTTGTCATTTCCAATGAGCACATACCTTGGAGCCCATCTTCTAATTTTTTAAGCATCTGTGCTGTCTTCTGGGAGTTCTCCGTGTTTGAATTATTGATACACAGGGTACCTACAATCCAAGTGATCCTCAATCACTAGATTTTCTTCAGAATCTATACAGGGTTGTTCCAGACATTCAACCAACAGCTCCCTTTTCGTCCCTTCAAGGTCTTTGAAGAATTTGGATAATTCATTTGCTTCCAAATTTTGGCTTCTTGGAATTTCCTCTATCAAGAAGTATTGCAAGTTTGAGGTCATGTGTTTCACTTTTTCAAGGTATCTGACCATATTCTTTTCTTTGGCCTTGTAGGTTCCGTGAATTTGGCCGGCTATAACCTGTGAATCGACCTTTGCATGATGCCGAATTTTTAAAGCTTGCACCAATCTCAGACCAATTAACAAAGCTTCATATTCTGACTCATTGTTGGATGCCGAAAAATTATATTTCACTGCATTAGGGATTTTCATTCCATCTGGGCTGACCAACATGATGCCTGCCCTTGCATTGCCTTTCTTCCTTTCTATATACATGGTCTAAACTTCTTCCTCCTTTGCCCTAGCGAGGTACATTGGTGTTCTGGTGCATTCTTCAATAATGTTTGATAGTGCTTGTGCTTTAATTGCTCTACTAAGCTCAAAATCACTTTGATATCCTAACAGTTCCAAAGGTACTTCACTTTGATAGTGCTTTAATCAACGACAGATTTGTTAAGACCTTAATCCGACATATGGTTTAAGCTTTCTGGATGTAAGCACAATGAGATATAAGAATTTCTTGAGGTCTGAGTAACGAATTTATGGACCTCTCAATAGTCTGCCTACATAATAGACTGGAAATTGTTGTCCTGACATGTCCACTAAAAACACAAAACTTACAACCATTTCTGCTGTCGTGAAGTACATGAGGAGCTTTTCTCCGATTTTGGAGATACTAATTGTTATGGCTTCCTCAGAAATTCTTATAGTTTAGTGAAGGTTGATTGATATTCTTTGGTCAATTCAAAATCTGTGAATTTTTTCAGCACATAGTAAAACTTAGATCCCTTGTCAGCCATCTTGCTGATGAAACTACTGAGTGCTGCCATTTTGTCGGGATTTGCATCAATTCCTTCTTTTGAGTTCATAAAATCCAGAAATTTTCCCGTTGGGACCCTGAAAGTGCATTTTTCTAAATTCAACTACATGTGTGCTCCTTTTAAGAGTCTGTAAGGTTTCTTGGATGTCCTCGATGAAGTCTTCTGAGGTCTTAGACTTGATTACAATATCATCAATATATACCTCGATGTTTCTGCCTAGTTGCTCTTTGAGGATTTTGTGCATTGCTTGTGTGGAATTCTGCACCAGCATTTTTCAATCCAAAGGGCATCTTGTTATAGTAGTAGGTCTCGACCTCCGTTGTGAAAGAGGTTGTCTTGACATCTTCCAACTCCATTGGTATCTGGTGACATCCTTTATATGCATCCAGGAAACACAGCATTGATATCCTGTAGTAGAGTCCACCATTTGATCGATGCTAGGAAGTGGTTAGGAATCTTTCTTGCAATACTTGTTCAAAGTATTGAAATCCATGCATATTCTCCACTTTCCTTCCTTCTTTGGGACCACAAATGTGTTTGTTAGCCACTCTAGGTATAAAACTTCTTTCAGTATTCCAGCCTCGAGAAGACCTTAGATTTCTCAAGCTATTATTTTGTATCTTTCGGGAGCAAATGTCCCTTTTTTCTGTTTCACAGGTCTTAATTTAACTCGATGCTCTGCTATGCTTCTATCGATTCCTTCAAGATCAATCGGTTTCCAAGCAAATACCTTCAAATTCTCCTAAAGTGTATTCAGAAGCTCTCCCCTGATTGTGGCAGGAAGGGTATCTCTTATTTTGATCCATTTCAATAGGAACTCTTTGTTTAGGAACACTTTTTCACCTTTTTTTTACAGCTTTGACTCTCTATCTTTTGTCTTCGTTTGAAGGATCCACTAACTCAGTTGGCAATTACTTATCAATATGGATCTCAGGATGGGTATCCCCTTCCATAAAATAACACTCTGATGCAAATTGTCTATCTTCGTTGAGAGTGATCCAAGTTAGTCCCACTTTAATCTTGATGCAGTATTCTGTAAGTGAGATCTAGACTTGAAAGTCCATGATTCCCTTTCTGCTCAATATGGCATTCTAGGTTCTAGGAGCAACTAGCACTAGCTAGTCCATGACTTCTTTTATGCTTTTCTCTCCAACATTGCATGTTGTTGAGACCTTCAGGACCCATTCTGCATATTTTGTGGACCTGTTAAAGCTTGTGAGTGTTGTGTTTGCTTAGATCAATAAACTCCTGCCAAACTCCATTTGATCAAAAGCCTTTTTGTACAAAAAGTTTACTGTGCACTTCCAGTATCGACCAGTATCTTTCTGACCACGAAGTCTATTATTTGTAAGGAAACAGTCAAAGGATGTACGTTCTCACCTCTTGCTCTCTGAGATCTTGGTTCAATTGCATTGATTTCTCTCACCAGAGATCTTTGTAGTTCTTGGAATTGCTGATAGGTTGGTGCTCCTGCTTGTGCCAAGTACTCATGCAAAGATCTCTCTCTTGAGGTCGAAGCAATCCTCAATAAGGTGACCATAGTCTCTATGGTATTGACAGAACTTATTCATGTCTTTTTTTACTACTAGAGATTTGAGAGGTAGTGGAGGTTTGATCAGCCACTCATCATGTCGTCAATGGTTTGATCACGAGGTCTGGAAAGGTATTTTTCTTTTTCTTTGGAGGTCCTCCCTTTGATAATTGATCCATCCTTTCTCTTTTCCCCAAAGTGTTCTTCTACTGGGTGTTGAATCAGTTGGCTTTTCAGATTGTTGTCTCCTCTGCTTTTATCAACCTCTCTAGGAGTGTTCGTAACTAGTTTATAGTAGTAAATTCTTCTTCAGTGAGCCTTAATGCTACATGCCCCCTTGCAATCCTTGTCTGAAAGCTATTATGTATATAGCATCGTTCTTCTACTTGATTTCTACAGCTTCATCATTGAATCGACTATAGTAACCTCTCGTACTTTCTCCAATGTTCTGTTTGATAGTGAAAAGGTGGTTGATGTCCTTCTCAAACCTCTTGCTACCTTGATAGTTTTTAGAAATTGACCTTTGAGTTGATTCCAGCTTGAGATGCTTACTACAGGAAGCCCCTTGAATCAGGATTGAGCTTTCTTGGTTAGGGTAAAGCGAAAGCCTTGCATTTGACATAATTAGGGTATTCAAACATTTCTATGTATGAGACATATTCATCTTTGAGGAGTTGTGGCTCCATTGTCCCATCATATTTTATTGTAATATGAGGAGGTTTGAATCGATGGGGCAGTTTCTTCAGCATAATCGCATCTACGAAGGGTGATCGCTCTACGAGGTATATCCCGTTATGTGATTCTGGGCTTTCTACCTTTTTAGGATTCACTTGAGGCACCTTCTTTCCTCTGTTTGTTAGGACTTCCATGTTTTTCCTTGCCGTTTGTTCACATTGATCATGTTGATTTGAAATTCTATAGCTAATAGGGATTCCTTGGTTTTCTCTTCTCTAACCTTGATTTCGAGATATTGTTGCTCCATTGAGCTTAGCCCTTAAGTCATACTCCCTTCCATTTTGGAGCGTTTCTCTTAGGTCAACAAGAGGTTGATTTCCCCTATTACTATTTGGTCAAACCCCAAGTTGTGTTCCTTGGTGCTGACTTAGATCTTGTTGAATTTTTTCTTCCCAATCTCCATGGAAATAGAAACGCTCTCCGGAATACCACAATGTAGATCATACTACCCTTCGCCAGTCAAGATCCTCAAGGGACCTTCACACGGTCCGATGAGTTTGGGATGGAGTTCTCCCTGTGGACACATAGTCCCTTCTTTCTGTCAATCCTTCTAGCACATTTACCATTCTCTCTAGTAAACTTTTAGATACAGTGATGGGGCTTCCACTAGAACGTTGTGGTTCATGGGACAATCTGGGTACCAAACCATCCACATTATGCCTTTCTTGATGAACCTCTTCAGGTCTTGTAGATGGACCAAAGCGAGTTGGTTCTGTGTTCAACTCTAGTACATGTTTTGAGGCTTTTGGACTTTCTTTGTTTGGACCATCAAGGATCTTCCTAAATAGCCTCTACAATGTTCAACTCAATCCTTTGGGGACATCCTCACCATGTTCTTTGCTCTTGTGCATGGTAGTTTTATTTTCTTTTGTGAGAAAAGATTTCTAAACGTTCTATCCACAGACGGCACCGGAAGTGATGGGCGACAAATTGGTCCTCTGGGTCACCCCACTACCTTGACACTTGTAAAAACAACCAGATAGGAAAGATGGATCACCGGAGCAGGCTGTTGCAATTGGGTACACTACGAGTATCAAGTCAGTCACCAGAAAGAGGTGAGAAAGATGGAGAGTATATACTAGTAAACTGAATGTATTCTCCTTACTTGTTGATCTGTGATCATGGTCTTTTATTTAAGTGGGGACTAATCAGTTTCCTTCAATTCAGAAGTCATATACTAATGGAAATTAATTGTAGCTCATGTTATCTGGTGTTATTTAAAGAAAGTGTATCTAATCAATTTTTGATCATATTCTCCCTTTGAGAGTTTCCTTCTTGGACTGTGTTACGTTCATTTAACAAGTCTCGATGATTGTTAGGGAAGCTATTCATGATCCGCAAAGGTCTTTGGGGAGTTCTCTGGTGACCTTGATGATGACCCACGACCTTTAAGGATGTCCTTAATAACCTATATCTATGCCATAAGTCTCAGATTTGCAGGTCGCGAGCCTTACTGAGATATGTTTATGCCATAAGCCTTACTGAGGAGGTCGTGTTCATGTAAAAGAATCTTTATAAGGTTTTATGTGTATATGTTTAGAAACCTTGTTTGGTGTGAACCACAGAATAAATCTGGTCGGATCTTTACTATTTGGTCTGGGTTTATGAGTAGTTGACGAGGGTCCTTTGGGCCATACCCTTTTTGCCCATCATATGCATATATTATTAGATTATCAAATTCATGTTTATAAATGAGATAAAATAAATTTTCAAAAAAAATATTATTTTAATTAAAAATAATATATTGAGAAAAATCTTTGTAAATGCATAAAAAGAAAAAAAAAAAAAGGAAAACGAAAAACTATCAAAAGTATTTATTTATAACAAGACAAAACCTCAATTTCAAAGAAAAAAATGATCGAATGAAAAATAAAACAAAATAAAAATAAATATTACATAAAAGGTTATATATTAAAATTCCAGAACTACACTTTAACAAAAAAAAAAAAAAAAAAAAAATTCACTGGGCACTTGGTTCGCTGAAATGGAGTAGACAGGGAATGAAATTGAAATTTTCAAAACCTATTCCTTTGTTTGGTTAAGTCGAATAGAAAACATTAGAATTTCTAAAATTATAATTATGATGTTTGGTTAATTTGAATATGTATAATATGTATGGAATAAGAGATGATCAATATTAAAACCTACTATTATTTACATTTTAATTCAAATTAAAAATACTCTCTGAATTTTATTATTTACATTTTAAAAGCTTTTTTGGCGTTACTCTACCAGAAGAAATTACTCTGCGTGAAGAAATTACAGGTAACGGCAGAAAAATGAATCAAAGGCCGATGAATTGATTTTCACATCACATGCATTCCGGTGATTTCAATGGAATGACTAGAAGAAAAAATAAGGGAAAACATCATTGCAACTGACAAAAAAAACCCCTAAAGCAGTCAGCAACAAAACAAACATCATCTCAGTGCGGAAAGGGGATCGGACTGATTAGCTCTCATCACCGACCGATTTGCATCAGAACTTGAATCGGGACATAATCAATTGTGTGACCATTTTGTAATTGGTCCAAATCTGGAAATCAGTCTCCGAATGATGGAATATTTGACATTCATTGATGTGAGTCGCTCACCGGCGTGAAGAGGCTGCATCGATGATTGAGTAGAGCGATCAAGGAACCGTATGAGGGAAGAGGAATTTTGACAATGCAGTAGTTAATTCCTATTCCTTATCAACCAAAATTAGAAATTCTGATGTTTTGGAAGGGAATGTTTATTTTCAAATTTTATAAGGAATCCTAATTTTGAGGAATCACCATTCTTATGAATTTCTTATGAATTTTAAGTAACCAATCGTGAGAATTCCAATTCCTAGGAATTAATGTGAAACAATTAAACACCCAAAAGTATTTGTTACAAGTGATGAAGATCAAGTCAAGCAAACACATTAAACAAAAAGTGTGTTGGAGAAGCTATATAATTAGTTAGTTATTTATGTACAAAGGTAGTTTTTAGTCAACTTGATAAATGTATATAACTAGCTTTTGATGTATAGGTGTAAACTAATTTTTCTCATTGAATGAAACTCCTTCGTTCATATTTCTCTACAATGTTCTTAAGCATTGGCTTTATCATGGTATTAGAGCTTGCTTAACCTCTTTCAGAATCTGGTGCTTACATGAATTTCGTTTTAATTTTTGTTTTGATTGTGTTCTGGTGGCTTGTTTTTGTTGTTTCTTTCTTCATTCGGTTGCAAGAATATTGATTCTAATTTTGAGAATCAATCTTGGTTACAAATTTGGTTATCTTGAGTTTGGTTTGAATTTTTTTACTCGTTGTTGAGCAAATTATGGTAGACAACATAGTGAATACTTATTACCTTCATCCGAATCAAGTTTCTTCTCAGGACTTGGTGAAACCACCTCTGACCAGTTCAAACTATCATACCTAGGCAAGGTCAACGAAGTTATTTTTGAATAATAAGAAGAAATTCGGATTCGTTGATGGTAGCCTGCCGAAACCTTCAATTGGAGATGACAAACTTGATCTCTGGATCCAAGTCGGTGCAATGGAAATTAGATGGGCATAAAATTCTGTAAGTGGTATTCAAGGGCCACATAATCAGACTCATAGTGGTAAGCTTCTGCATTTGTCCTTCTTGGATTATTTATTCAGGTGCTACAGATCATGTGTGGTAATCTGTC
>JAWZTD010013744.1:0-23194 GCA_035221335.1 Echites panduratus | reverse complement strand
TACATAATGTACATGGACCCTGGATCGGGATTGTGAAAAATTTTATTTTCCGCTGCTTTTGTGTTCATAAATCCCAACAGAATGCCAATCCTGAATCACCATGCTTTATTGTATAGTTGATTATCAAGATACCTATCTCTCTATGAAAGACAAATTTTAAAAAGATGCACATATATACACTACCAGAAATTGGGTCATACACGACGCCATTTTTTACGGCAGCTTAAAGGCCGTCGCAAATGGTGTCTTTATACTAGGGCCGTCGTATATACTCATAATTTTATATGGCTAGCCGTTATATATTATGTAGTATATGTGACTGCTCGTAGGGAAAAATGGGTTTTATACGACATCCTCTGAGCTGTTGTATATAATCAACATTATATATGACGGTCCATAGCTAAACTTGATATACGATGGCTTTAGGGCCATGTATATATATATATATATATATATCTTGATATATACGACGGCTTGTTGTATATGTGTGTGATTATATAGGATGGTCCTAAAGCCGTCGTATATGTGTGTTTTTTTTTATAAATTCAAATATATGTAAAAGAATAAAAATGTAGTAATGAAATTTAAGTTAGCACAATGGTTAAATCATTGGAAAATCTATTGACAGTGGTTTAAATCCTAATGGTTACAAATTCGATATTCTTTTATTTTTTAAATTAAATACTTAAAAAAACTATTTTAAATGACTTTCCCTCCACTTCTAATTTGTTTTTTTCACTTTCCATCCATAATATATATAATATTTTATTATATCTGTTACAACATATTTTAAATCACATAATGTTCTTTTTTCTCTCAATTTTTTAAAACCATGGTTTTTTTTATTTTTTATTAAATACTTAAAAAAAGAAAAAAAAATATTTTGAATCTCTTTCCCTCCACTTCCATTTTTTTTTTCACTTTCAATCCATAATATATAATATTCTCTTATATCTAATATTTTAAATCACATAATATTTTTTTCTCTTGTTTGATATAGGGTACCTCAAATTGGGTTCAATTGGGTTTTTATTATTTATATTTATTTTAATATAATAAAATATAATATGTAAAGTTCTAGAAAATATGAATATATTTATAAAAATAAGAATATATTATCAAAATTGTAAGTTGGCGCAGTGGTTTACGTCTTGAAATCTCTCTTCAAGACTTGCATATATATATATATATATATAGTGAAATGGTATTATAGGCTACGGAGCTCAAAATAATTTAAGCTTCTGTTAAGTCTTTAATGATCAAAGTTAATGGTCATCTGTCTTTTTTTAAAAAAATAAAAAGTAATTTGTTAAATAAAAAATTTGTTTAAGAAATATTTTATAAATTAAATTATAAAAAGACAAACTAAACCCTAGGGGTACTTGATTAATTATTTTTTTTAAAAAAAAAAAGATAATTGACAGTTAACTTTGACCGTTAGAAATTTAACTGAAACTCAGAAATAATTTGAGTTCCGTTGCCCATAATAGCATTTATATATATATATATATATATATGTTTAGCTTTTCATTTTCCCTCCATTTCTATTTTGTAATGTTTTCACTTTCCCTCGATGTTATATATATATATATATATATATATATAATTTTTTCACTAATCAATATCCACTTTTTATATAATATTTTTGGACACAAAATTAAAATACCATGTAAGTTTTATTACTCTTTTTTAATATGATACTATTAGTCTTAGAATTAAAATAAATTAGAGCATGTGAGCTTACAATTAATACTATTTTTTTTTATATTTCATATCCTTATTTTTATCTCTTTTAAAATACAACAAATAATCATAACTATTATACAATTAACATTCACAATAAAAGTTACATTCCTCACATAATGTTTGAATTGTCTTGCCTCCATGTTTCTTGTTAAACTCAGAGATCATGTTCAATTAGGTTTTTATTTTGTTATATTTATTTTATAATAAATTAGATGTAATATTTAAAGTCATAAAAAAATGGGAATTCGGTTTCAACTTAAAACCTACCTTCCATTGGTATGGGTTCGAACCCCCAACAACAATTTATATATTTTAATTAAAATACTTTTTCAAAAGCAAAAAAAAGGTTTTTCTTCTTAAGAATCTAATCAATGTTAATCTTTTGAAATAAAATTTAACAATCATTAATAATTGACAAATTTTTAACATTTAATTTCTTTTTATATTTTCATATATTTATTTATTGTTGTATGATATTAATACATCTTTTTCATTTAAAATATAACAAAATTGTTATGATTTAATATGTTATTTTGTTATTTATTCATTAAGGGTAAATTAGTTTTTTTCCACTTTCAATCCAAATGGTATACATATATATATATATATAATATTCTCTTATATCCAATATAATATTTAACATGACATAATATTCTTTTCGTCTTATTTGTTCATTATTTTCATTTGAGAAAGTTACTTTTGACAAACTTAGTCTTTTTAATTTTTTGCATGTATTATATATAGATAGATAGATAAATAGATTTTATATAAGTATATAAATAATATTCAAGTATACAAGAGGTCATATATAGGTTTCAGTTTTTCTATTTTAATCGTCTTGCTAAATATTTATATATTAATATTTTACAAAAAGTTACATTCTTCTCCTAATATTTTAATCGTCTTCCCTCCATGTTTCTTGTTTAGCTTTTCATTTTTCCTCCTTTTATATTTCATATCCTTATTCTTATCTCTTTAAAATAAAATAAAGAATCATAACTATTATACAATTAACATTCACAATACAACAAATATTAATGAATTTAATGTATTCAATTCAATTTAGATTATTCTTTTTTACTAAATATTACAATATTCGTTCGCCAAGTTTTTAATTTAGATTGTTCATTATTTTCACTTGGCCAAGTTACAATTGGAAAAGCTAGTCATTTTGAACATTAAATGCCATCAATAAGATAAATAGAAATGTACAAATACACTTTTTAAAGTACACCATTTATTGAGAATTGCATGTTATTTATTCTATTTTGAAATATTTGAAATTGAGTGTTGACTTGTTTAAAATTAAAATATTTTTAATTAAAGTTTCACATTTTTTTAATATTGGCTTTCTGATAATTAACTATATTAATTACAAGAGTATATATTCTTCAATAGATCAAAGAGTATCATTTTCACTATTCAAAAGAAAAAATCTAATAATTTTAAGGCATATCTAATTATTTTCTTATTTTTAGTACTCCTCACTTTTAACCAATTCCCTACTTTTCCTATTCTTCTTTTCCTCATTCTTCTCACTTTTCCCAAAATCCCTACCTTCCTTACCTTTTCTTTTCCCATTCCCGTTGGCCATAGAATCCTTTCTTTTTTTTTTTTGTTGCTTTTCATTTCCATCTTTTTATTTTCATTTTCCCTCTCCCATTTTCAAACTCTCCCTCTCTCTTTTTAGACTCTTTTTCCTTCTCAAATCAGATACACTTTGAAGCAAAGACTTCTTCTTCTCTCATCTTGTAACCCCCCTTTGCCTCCTGCCGGCTCTCTTTCTCTCATTCATCGACCATCATCACTCGCAGCTCACCACTGGCCAAGCACTTCAGCCCACCTTGCTGCCACTGCCTACACCTGGTGTTGCGACTGAGTTGGTGTAGCAGCCGCTGCACCTAAGCTGCCGCTGACTGGCTGCACCTCTGCTGGTGAAACCCAACCCATTGTGTCCGCCATAAATTCTGACTTCAACCAATACAGGTCTTTTATTAACATGAATGAAATGATAATTTGTTCATTCTCTACTACCAGTATAGGTTTCTAATTTCTTTTCCTTATCCAATATAAATTTATAAAATTTTGTGAACTTTTAATGACATTTTTAATCTAACTAGTATGAAGTGATTAATTTGGATATGAAGTGTATTCGATTTTGGAAAGGAGGTGGGTTTGTTTGATTTGGACTGATCGATTTTTTGTGGAAAAAAAATTATGGGTAGCTTGTTCGAATATCTTTGTGGGAATTGAAATTGGGCAAAGGATGGTAATTGAAGAGAAATTGTTGATGGGAGAATTAATTATTCTAGCAGCAGTTCTCGTAGTTAGAGGTTGGAAAAGTAGTATTCGTATTCATATTCCTTGTTCGGAATATGAGGGTAATGTAGAAAAATGTGAAAATGTAGAGGCTATTGGTACCGAGGATGAGGGTAGAGATGAGGATGAGTTTGAAGATGAAGATGACGATGAAGATGAAGTGACTGATTTTGATGTAAATCATTACCCTGGTAAGTTAGTAATTTTGTTTTTGTTACTTTAGGGATCATTTTCCTTTTAGAAGCATGTTTGTTTCTTCTCCAAGTGAATCCATCAAAAGATAGTGATCCTCTTCGTTAACATCTACCCTAGTTATAAAACTCCTTCAAAGCTTGCCAACTTTAGTGAATAAAATGTACCAATATAGAATGATCCAGCTCCTTATATTTATACTCTTAGAAAGCCCTATGAATCTAGCTTATTATGCAACAAACGGTTTGTGATTTGAAGTTTTCTACAGCAAGATAATAAAATTTTACTGAAGTCGCGTAAGACTGACTAACATAACGAATTTAGTGTTATGATTTCTCTTCCTTGAACTATTTGCTTGCATTAAATGGTAGCCAAAGACGATGTTTAAATGGTTGATCTGTTATGTGATGTGGCCTTTTGTTTTGCTTAAGTTTGTTTAAGTTGATGGCAGATTTACCAATATTCTTGAGAATCAACATGTCTGTCTTGTAAGTGCATAACTGTTTTTTAGCCAACTTTAATGAATAAACTGTTCCAAAATAGATTGATCCAACTAATAATATTTATAGAAAGCCCTATGAATCAAGTTTATTATGCAACAAACAGTTTGTGATTTGAAGTTCTCTACAGTAAGATAATAAAATTTTACAAAAGTTGTGTAAGACTAACTAAAAGAATGAATTTAGTGTTATGATTTCTCTTCCTTGGGCTATTTACTTGCTTTAATTGATAGGCAAAGACCCGGTTTAAATGGTTGATCTATTATGTGTTGTGGCCTTTAGTTTTGCTTAAGTTTTAAAAACATGTTATTCATATTCTACGTCTATCTTATTATACAATTTATGAGACACTCTTGTTGATTTGAATTACCCCATATAGGTTTTGTATCCCCAAAGTGAAATGCTTCTTGATTGACAGTGTTTAATTTGTTAAGTCACAATGGAAAACTAACAGAATTTTATTCCGCAAACTGTACAAGAATATGCAAATTCAATCATCAAAATCATGTGTAGATGCTTGAAGCAAAGAAATAATGAAATGTGAAGGTTTGCCTGTATTGTGTCTATTTTATACCCTTTGATTAACCATTAATGGATTTAACACTTTATAGAGAAACTAATACCTTTTATTTTGTTGTTTAGTTATGGATGTTATTCTTTTGTTGATTATTTCTTATACTCTGAGCTTCTAATTTATGTTTTTTTTTTTTGTTTTATGTCGGGAGATAACAAATTCTTGATTTGAGCTTCAATGATTTAAAAGGATCAAAAACTTTAAACCTCTTTCGAATTGCAAATCCCTAAGGGTATGCTTTTTGTTAAAACATATATACACTTCAATTAGCTTTAAAATTGTTGCATAACAACCAATGCTTTTGTAGAGCAAAAAGATTTTTGTTGGTATGATTCTTAGCCTCATCCTTGCTGAGGCATTGGCATTGCATGGACTAATTGTTGGCATCATTCTTTCTTCCAGTGCTAGTCAATCCAGAGCTGATTAAGTAAGCTTTTCCACTTCTTACTTGTTTTGTGGCAAGTCATGCTAGTCATGATTATGATTGTATTTACTACTTCTTAAATATATTATTTGGTGGGTTTTATGCTACTTGTAAATCTAGAGGAACTTTCTCCATCAAATAAAGATTTGTAGCACACTGGTTTTCTTGCTTTGTCTCAGGAGATAAGAGAGTGTTTCGTGGTATTAATACCTCTGTAATTATGACCAGCCACATACATTTCTGCAAGTCCCTTTTGTCTTCATTATTCTACATGTCCCTATTTGTTTTATTATTTACTTAGTTATTTTCATGTAACTGATGAGGTTAGTTTTTACATTATTGATTCAAGTGGACCCCTAAGTATGTATTGTAAGCAAAACACGTGCATCACTAGTTTTGAATCCCTAGAAATGTTCAGAAATGATTCTCACTTGGTGATGCTTTGACAATACATCTACTTCAATATTGGATTTGGACTGTTTTGTCAAATTAGTGATGCTTATTATTTGTTAATTTAGAATATATGTAGAATCTAATTTAGTATACATCTACTAGATTTTATTTTTTCACTTTTGTCTATAATAACCCATTTTTATATAGCAAATTTACCTCAAACCTTTTGAAGATAATATTATAGATTAAGAGTTATTATTGATTTTGTTTCTCTAATGATTTTTATTATTACATAATTTAGATATGTATTTTCTGACCTCTCTATGTGGAATTTAGAAATGTTTACAATATGGTGTTGCCACATTTACTCACCATCTGCAAGAAATTGGTAGCCAAGGTGGTCCATTTTGGGAATAGTTTAACAGGATATGAACTGATCCTAACAAGCCATTGCAGATGGTCCGTGACATTTTGATGTATATGGACAAGACTTAAAATATGCTAAAGTTTCCTTGTGTTTATTGTGAGAGCAGGATGTGCTTGTCTTGGTTTTTTTTTATATTGCTTTTTGGTGGATTATATTGCTTTTGGTAGATTAACATATTATTGGTGTATATTTTTAATTTGGATTAAGTTTTGTAGATATGCCTTTGTATGGGCATTTTTTTATTAGTATAGTTTTCTATGTATATTGTTAGTATATTTTTTATAGCTAGTTTGGATTAACATTTTAATTTGGTACAATTTTAATTTCATTTTGAATAAATTCTAATAACCAATTTAAAAAGAAAAATTTAACTACATCAATTACGAAGACTCAAAAATTGTTGTATAAAATCTTATTAAGGTTATATATATTTTTTAAAAAAACTATTAATCTATATACATTAAAAATGAGTATATACGATGACTTTTTGGCTATCGTATATAAATCTAACTTTATACGGCTGCTCTTGATCCGTATCATATAATTTGAGTATATACAACGGCTAACATTATATACGACGGTCCTAACTGTTGTAAAAAAAGTTTTATACGACAACTTATATGAGCCCTGTAGCAAAATGTTCTTATCCACGGTGTCAGATATAAAGTTTTTTATGATGCCTTGGATGGACCGTCGCATTTGTCGTTGTATAAAGTGAATATGACGGTCGTATTTGTCATGCCTCCATTTGTGACGGTACAAAGGCCACCGTACATACTCAAAGGGTCGTATATGTCGTCATATATACCCCAGTTTCTTGTAGTGATATATTTCGCTGATACTCGGTAAATTTCCTATCCATTATATTGTTTACATTCTCTCATCTAAGAATTCCTTGCTTGTCTCAATATTACATAGGCACTATAATAAGACAAAACAAAGCTCTGTTGGGATTTATGAACACAGAAACAGCGGAAAATAAAAATTTTCACAATCTCAATCCAGGGTCCATGTACATTATGTAAAACCGAATTGTAAGAAAATCATACCTTTTCTATTTTGGAGAACAGAAACAGCAAATTCCTCGGATCTAAAAGCTGCGAATCACAAACGTCCTCTACCGGTATCCACACAGTAAGATCAACGAGCTGCTCGGTCTACTAGAACCTTAAGCTTTCCAAATCTAATATTCAGAAGCTTGGTGGCTGAAATCTAGAGAGGGGAAGAGATGAGGTCTTCTAGGGTTTTCTTTCTATGTGCAATAGAGAGCAACCATTCTTTTCTCTATATAGTTAAGAGGAAAGAAAGGTGGATGACTAGGATTCATTTATTCCAATTTAATAGGATGAAGGGCTAGGATTTATTCATTCCAATCTAATAGGATGGACTGCTAGGATTTATTCCTTCCAATCTAATAGGATGGACAGCTAGGATTTATACCTTCCTATCAAATAGGATGATAATCCTAACCCTAGCTTCTCTTCCCCTTTTATATTTATATTATGAATTTCCTGCAATTAGGAAATGTAATTATAATTGAAAATAATTCGGAAATGATTGATCTCAGCAAAATATAATTTTAATTTCCTTCAAAATTATATTAAAAGAAATTCCACTATTTCAATTGAATTCATAATTTCAATATGAATTAGAAGCTCGTGATTACTTACTTTTGTGTGTGACATTGTAGGTTTATTTAGAGTTGGCACCGGGTCTAAACCCACAAGTCATAAGCGGCCTCTAGCAAGACATTATGACTACCCAAGTTAAATAAAATCAATAGTTTGATTTTAACCTATTTTAAAGTAAAATATTTAGACCCTTTGAAACATAATATCCGGATTAAGAATAAGGCATGGATTAAGTCATCCTTATATAAATTAATCATTCGTTTCTTGATCAATGATTAAACTGTCTAAACCAATGATACTAATAACTCTTTATTGGTTCATTTGACCACAATCATGCATTTCTCAGTTTAGATCATCAAGAGGGCCAAAAGGATATTTCACTCAAAATGAGTGTGACAAATCCCATCTTTTTTCATTCACATTTCTCACTATGATTCATACTATGTCCAACTAAAGCCTATATTGCTGTCCGGTTAAAGATAACATTAGATTAGGTCAAGACATTGAATTTCTCACATAGAAATCCATGATGAAATCAGGTATAGGGACTTAAATATGACTATAGAGATGAGAATTACTTATGACATAATCAATGTTGTAATTCATCATCACGGTTCATGTCCAATATATCATTCTCTAACATATATTTATGTTCTCACTTGAATATCCTATATTCATGATCAATAAAACGTGACCATCAGTGAGATTACATACGATTCTTAATTTATTATTGTTCCAACAATAATAACCAAATAGAGACTATTTAGAATAATATATCTATTGCCAAAAGGATTTTACTATTAAGTCACATACTTAATAATCAAAAGGCAGATAGTATTATTCATGGAAACATTAGATATAATAAAATCAATCTCATAAATAAATTTCAAAGCACAAATACAAATTATGTCATTGTTCTAGTACATAATACTATCAATATAATAATGTATGTGAAGGCAAAAACCCACCCAATGCAAAACCAAAAAGAGAAAACTAAAGTCATCAACAGTAGCGAAAAACCATCTAACCTAAATTTCTCCATCATAAATGGTAAAAAGCATTTACAAGCTCAGCCTAACAATATAAGACAGTAAAGAAATCAGCCATGGAAGGAAAGATCTACATATAACAGATACTTCACCTGAAAGGAAAGCTTGCTACGTCAGGTTTGGGTCAGTTCGAAAGGGGTGCTCTGGAGCAAGGAGAGTTGTTGTTTGCACTAACATTGAGTAAGGCTCACTGTTAAGCTCTTACTTAGGTCCCTCAGCTACTTGGATTGATGCCTATCGGTAACAGGAAGCTCTGGATTTGTTGTTCTCGGAGTGGCATACAGAAAAAAGAGAGAAAAAGAACAATCGAAAAAGAGTTAATAAAAGAACTATATTTGATCTTCAAAACTATAAGAATCAAGGAATCAATTCTCTGGTAGAAAAAAAAAAATGGAAGGGAATGATGAGCTTTATGTTCTTGCCCTCGTACATTGTAGGTGTGGGAGAGAAGGTAAAAGTGACTGAATGTCTAGGATGTCTGAAAGTGAAACATGTAAGAAGCCTTGAAAAGAGTGAGGGAGACTTTGAAAATGGGAGAGGGAAAATGAAAATAAAAAGGAGGAAATGAAAAGAAGAAAAAAAAAGAAAAAGATAATAAAAAACGGGAACGGGAAAAGAAAAAGTAGGGAAAGTAGTTATTTGGGGAAAAGTGAGAAGAGTGGGGAAAAGAAAAATAGGAAATTGAGGAGAAATGAGAAGTACTAAAAATAAGAAAATAATTAGATATGTTCACAATTCTTAGATAGTTTTTCTTTTGAATAGTTAAAATAATACCTTTTGATCTATTGAATAATATATACACTCTTGTAATTAATATAGTTAAGTATGAGAATGTCAATATTAAAAAAATGCTTAACTTTAAACTAAAAATATTTTTATTTTAAAAAAATCAACACTCAATTTCAGATATTTCAAAATAGAATAAATTACATTCAATTCTCAATAAATTAAAGAGACTAGTATAAAAAAGTGTATGTGTACATTCACTTATACTATTTATATACTTGTATAAAATCTATCTATCTATCTATCTAATACATGCATAAAATTAAATATCATCTACATCTAATATGTGTTGGATGTTTTGTTTAGGCAGACCCTACATGCTTCTTAGAGAATTCTTTGAAATTGAACATATTTTTGGATAAAAACTTGCATGACAGCAATGAGATAAGAGAACTAACGAAGTTCTTTTGATCTTTTGAGAGACCTTGGGTTCACTTTGTATTGGACAGTTGTAGTTTATTACATTTCTATTTAACGATTGTAGGCAATTTTGTCCAAAAGGATTAACCTTTGCAATTGTAACTAGGCCAATATATATTTTTTTATTTAGGTTTGCCAACCTAAAAGAACTTTTAATATATAGAATGATAATTTATAAATTATATAATTTTTTTATGAGATTAGCTATAGTATCTTGTGGCCAAAGTCAACCAGATAACCAACATATATATTGCATCTAAAAACCAAAGTAGGGAACTCTATATTTGAGTTCTAAAGAAAATTTTAACTTTATTAGATAAAGTAATTAGAAATGTACTTATAGAAATAACTCAAAACTATAAATAATTAAATTTATTAGATAAAGTAATAGGATGTACTAACCAATTGTTGATGCTATTAAATTTTGCATAAACTATAATTTATGTTCTGTATATGTATTATTTCACTACATTAAAAATGGACTTTAGGGACACTTGATTTAGTGACATTTATACGTAATTGTCCTAATAGACCACTATTAAAGACTTTTACATGAGAAAAAAATTAAATATTTTTATTAAGTAGTTTTTAGGACGTTTATAGTGAATTTTAACTGTCCAAAAAAAAATTTTAATTTAGAAATAGAATTTAGACTTCTTTTTTCAATTATAATTTGAACTAAAAAAATAAAATTTTTTAAGGACATTTATAATGGTCATAATATAATGAAAATAGAATTAAGGATGTTTAAATTTTTATTTTTGAAAAATATGTTGTATTTGTAATTTTTTAGGACATTTGATAAAAAATTATTTTAATTGAATTGATTTAGAGAAATTTATAAACGTTTTAAAAAATAATAATTTAATTTAAATAAATACAATTCTTTAGAAATGTTTGTTTTGGTCCCCAAATGTAATGAATGAAATTAAAATTGAATTTGTGACTCCAAAACATATTTTCCAAAATATATGAAATGACGTCTTTTTATTTCTTTGTTACTTGGAAAAATTTCAGAGGATTTTATTCCCCTAAATTGGCATTCTGTCAAGATCGATGGAATTGACTCTCTGTCATTCACCAGTCACCGGTACCTAGGCCTTACTTTTCTTTTTTTTTATTTTTTAATAACCCAGATTTTAAACTTAGATTTGACTAGTCTTGGACCCCAAACATTCACCTCTAAGCTACTTGGAGTATATAAATCGAGGGATATGCATAAAATGGATTTCACAATATGAGGTTTGTACACTCCTATACACAAAGAGCCCAATACTACAAGACTTACATCACTTCAAGCTGCTCCATCCTATCCTTGACATTATAACACCTGAATCTGCTCAGCTGGCTCCACCCTATCCTTGACATTACAACACCTGAATCTGCTCGGCTGACTCTCGAACCCCCACCCTGCTGCTGAGAGCGAGACTTATCATTGCTCCTTCCACCATATCGCAAGTGCCCTGGGAGCTAGAGGGTCATCAAAGAAAATACCTTCCTTCTCACTTTCATGGTGACTCAAACTCAAACCTTCCCTAAAGAAAAGATTTAAATGTGGGATTGTAAGCCAATTTAGCCATCCCACACTCATCAAAATCCCACACTCATCAAAATTAAGAATGGATAAACTTTTTTAGGTATCTAAACCCACCGCAGACCGATACCACATACATTTGTTTTCTTCCTTTCTATTAGTGGATACTCTTCTTTCTCCTCTGATCTCAGCTCTCATCTCATCTTGGTCGGTTGATTCTGTTCAAGAAGACGTGGAAGAGAGGTCAATTCGAGGCTCCCCCTTAACAACTCCACCATCTTCGTCCAACCCCGAAGGCGAGGTGCTACTCCGCTCAGTTTCCCCTGTTGAAAATTATTTACTTTCTCAACTGCTGAGAAATAGAAACTAATATATAGTATCTCCCATATGTCAAGTTAGGTAGAGTTTGCAGAGAACGTCTATTGTGAATGGGATGGATTCGAGGCAGACTTTACTAGGGACTGTTTGCCTATTGAATTGCCTGAATTTGTCGTGCCTGAGGCTTATAGAGAATGGGAGGTTAAAGTTTTTGATTGGCAAACACAGTGGGACAATGTACAGCATCGACCAAAGGAATCCAGATGGAGCCGCTGCCTTTAGGTATCAGCCGAATGGATGCTACGTAGCCTGTTCAGGAGAAAAACAGAACACTGTTAGAGTTGGAGCATAGCTTAGTTGACCCTCGAGACAGGGAATCACTTGAGATCAGCACTTTTAGACTAGTTTTTCGTTTGTTGATCATAGGGAGAACTTAAGATAACCTTAGCAGTTGTCCTGTTAATCAGAGCTTTCCTGCCTTTTTGCCAGGTTAGCCTTCTCAGTTCAAGCACTATAATAGGAGTGATGTATGCTGACTTTTTGGCTGAGTTATACATAAGGCAGTTAACTTCAATATTATTTTCCTTTTTTAATCATTATATGATTTGTATTTAGAATTTTTTTTTTGTTATTACATTGACATTGGTTACATTTAATTATATGTAGAATTTTGTAGAAACATTTTGGTTTTCATACATCTAATTTTCCAACTAGTTATTGGTTTCTTTGGTGGACGTTCTATTCTTTGCTTTAACATTCTTCATTCAAATGTTTATAATTATTTTGTTTGTTGGTATCCAGACATGCAATTTGGGGGCCAGCACCCTGTTGGTTTTGGAGTTCTGCTGTTGGCATGGCCTTCCCTGGATATGTTGCTCAATCTCAACATGGTGGCATGGGGAATTCTGAGATGACTTGGTAATCATTATTTTTTGTCCAACTTCTTTAGATGAGACTTCTCTTACCCAATCTGAGCCTATCTAAAAGATTTTGGTCCTCTCTGTATATGATGGATGACAAAAGTTTTGAGTTGGATTTAATTCCTTTTAGGATGGTTCTTGTGTTTGTTCTGTTGGATCAGTAGCAATGATCAAATGAAAAGCTTGAAATCTTTGATATTCAATGTTGCTTCTCAATAGCTTAATGTGCTTAAATAAGGTAATTTGTGACTGCAAAATGCTAATACAACACACACAACGCACATCTTAAGGTGCTTAAATAAGGTAATCTGTGATTGCAAAATGCTAGTACAACACACACAATGCACATTGAGTCATTGACATATGTAAGCCTAACTATATCTTGAAAATTCTCCAATGAAGCTTCAGTTTGTTATTTCATCAATTGGAAGCTTCAGTTTGGAAATCATTCAGTAGCAGAAGTAGAGAAGATTCTGAATTCTAAAGGTGAACTTTGCTTCGCATCTGAGTTTGATATGGGCAGTGCTGACAAAGTCAGTTGTGCAGAGTCTTGGGCTGCTACGTTTCTATTAGAATTGGAGCAATTTAAAAATGGAAAAACATTTGGGCTTCTGCTTATCTTGTTAATGGAAGATGAAGGTACATAATGGTGCTGTCAATAACAATCTTTTCTTTTTTGTTCAATAATGAGCTTATATATATGTGGTTTTTTTTGGTTGTAATGGATAGGGATTTTCATGAAGAAACTGAGTGAGGAGTCCGTATAATTGCTAGAAATGAATCTTGGTTTTCGATTGTTTAGCATTAATCAAACTCTTCAAGATTGAACTTGTTTTACATATTTATTGATGCTCCTTTTAGCTGTTTACTTGAATGTGCCAATTTCAACTTTTAATAGCTAGTTTTCTTTACTTCTGAAATGGCATTTTCTCTTTTGATAAATAATATAGTCTTTGTCCTAAATATGGGTCTCTTTTCATTATGCAGGTTCATGGTTTCAGAGCTATGGTTTTGTTTGAATGAATTAAATTATCATCTCTCTTTTGAGCAAAGTATCAGAGCCAAGTGTTTAATCTTGTTTTGAAACTTTGCTCAAGTTTTTTTTGGAAGAACCCAGCTTTCAAATTGATTAGTAAGAAATTTTTATGATAGAGATTATATGCTCTTCTCTTAGTGATTGCCTTTTTATAAAGGATCCTTTACTCACAGAGAATCAGAAAACTCTGTTCAAAAATTTGCTGAAAACCTTTTTTGAATTAAGATTTTAGGTAATTTTTTAAGAGGACTGTTTGTTTAAGCCAAGGGTGAAAGGCGTGTTTTGACAGTCATAACTGAAGTTACAAAAAATCTTAGGATGGCATCCGCAAGAAACTTCGTTGTTCCTTTTCCAAATTTACCCCAAAGCCAAGTTTCCAAACTCCCAGGAGTTTATGAGGTTGAATACTCCAACGATGACGACAGATATCCTGTGTCTAAGTTTCCTATTGTAAATCCATATTCCAACTATCAAAAAAGCAAATCTTCCTTAGGCTTTAAAATGAAACAAGTCTTAGGACAAACTCCGAAGCCCCACTCCAAAGACTTTGTCCAATCCTCTTATTTCTCCACACAGCTTGCAGCCACCACAGAAGAACAATATGTGACTCTCCAAATTCCAGTAGAATTCCCAGCTGATGTGAGGCTGTCGAACCCTAGTCAAATAGAAATCAATTCAGTTATAAATTTATAGTAATAGCAACAACCCAAGTCATTTCTCTCAAGGATTAAAATTGTGTATTTAACAGATTAAGGGTATAATAGAATTGGGGGGTTTCAATTTGTAGAAATTTAAGAGAATAAAAATTCAAAATTAAGAAAAATAAATTTATAAAGCTACCAGTCCAAGAACTAACTAGATTCCGTTTAGTTTCTCATTGAACACTCAAGATAAAATTGAACTTAATTATCTGATTAACCTGATTAGTCGAGATCTAGCACTAATCAATTCTCTACTAGATGATCATCTAGAATTCAACTAATCAACAATTAACAAATACACAATCGTGCAATTTATCAATGAAAACTAGTTTAAAAACTAGAATATATTAATCCAAATCACATATATACAATTTATTTTCTATCAAACATGCAATTGATCATAAAAGATTTCCTATAACCAATTACAACTCAATTAAATCGAAAATACATAAACAAAGATCTCATTCATGTAAAACGATATAATCAAGAAGAGAAAGACAATTAAATCAATTCAAATATCAAATCAAGTTATCAAAACCAAATCGGAATTCTTCAAATCCTTGGACTAGTCTTGATCCTACCCTTGCATAATTGTAGAGAAATGAAGACAAGTAATAATTTTGGAAAAATAAGAAAAACACTCTCTATGAACTGAGGAAAACTCCCCTTTAACTCCCTACTGCCCTCCTAATTCGGATTCTTCTCCAAGAGATAGAAAACCTCACTAATTTATAACAGTTTCAGCTGCAAAAATTGACTGGATTAGCCTCCATATTGGACTGGATTAGCCTCCATATTGGACTGGAAAAGACAATTTCAAAGCTTCCGATGTTCTTCATCAACGTTGTAGCCAGTTGTTTAAGCTTTCCATAGCAATTTGTTTCAGTCCATTACAACTTCGGCAGCCCACATTACAGTTAAAATATGCAACTCTGCCCATTTTGGACGGCAATGACACGGTTTTGACTGGTCAGCCAATTTTAGTAGACATAATGTCTGAATATGGCCTTGATCTTTGCACAGGAATTGTAGATATATCTCTTAGCTTTCCAACAAGATATAATTTATAATATTTGGATATCTATAGCTCAAGATATGGGCCAAATACAAAACCGTGTAAAATCCAAGAATTATTGTGAAATCCAATTACAATCTATTAAGGTCCAAATAAATAGATCTTTTCTAATATAATCCAATTAAGGACGATAGATGTACAAAAGATTAATTATGATGAATTGATTAAATATAAAATCAATCACGATCAAATTCCCCCACACTTAACTTTTGCACGTCCCAGGCAAAATAAAGATTCAATCTATAAACAAAACAAACACGCAAACAGAACATTGACCTTTCAATGGATATCAAAAATGTAAAAGTAGTGAAGAAAAATATAATCTAAGTTCAAAAGATTACAACTCAAATAAATCAAACCTTCCACATCTCAAACTAACTTGTAAAGTACCTTCAATTGAAATACAAGATTCAAGAATGATAACACCTCACCAGACATACTCTCAATCTCTCAAGTACTTATGAATGATTTGTATTAATCCACATTATGAAAAATCTGCACTACCATAGGCTTGCTCATATTCTACCTCTCTACTCCTCAATGCACATGCAAACACAAATCAAGAGGAATTTTTTTTAAGAAGATTGTAGTGTGGCTAAGGAAAAGGAAAGGAATAAAAAAGGATATGACTAGGCAAGAACTAAAGAGAATAAAAAGAGCATTGTGAAAAAATCAAATAACAAGAACAAAACTACATAAGAATAATGTAATTTCACCCCAACTTCATATTAAAACACATTTTCTCTACAAATTCCTTCCTCGGTCAATCTTTTGAGCTCTTTCATTTCTTCTTCTTGTTTTTTTTTTTAGAATATGTATTTTTTCCATCATTTTTTTTTACTAACCTGTACGTAGATCAATATGATTCACATACCTCCCCACACTTAAATCTTACTTGCCCTTATGTAAGAATAAATAGAGAGGTAAGACGAACATGTTCCCCTCCACACTTAAAATAGAATATTACTAATAAAACACCAATGCTTAATTGTTCTTAATAGTAAGGCAAAAACATGGTTGTTCTCATTTGGTTTGTAATGGGGTAAAAACTAGAAAAGAAGGCAATTAAGCTTAAGGGGGGTTAACAATTCAAAGTTGGCTATATGATTAAAGTAGCTAAATAAGGGAAGAAGAAATAAGGAATGAAAGAAGAAAGAAAGAAGGAAAGAATAAGGAATGAAAGAAGGCCTCCATCATATTTGTGCATGCAGGTGAAATGTAGTTTCAAGAAGAAACAAAGCAAGTTCTAGAGTGACAAACTCCATAAGTAGATGATCACACAAGAAAGAAAAGAATGGTAGGGATGTCAATCCATTCAACAATAGGCCCAAAATCTCACAAGGTAACTTTGTTATCAATCTCAATCCATGACTTCAATATCCAATACTAGGCAAGTCAAATTCAAAATGCACAAGAATCAATTCATTACGGTCATAAATCTTAATCCCTCAAATATATTCAAGCTCACAACTTAAACAATTTTTGAAAATACATTAGAAAGTAATTAGCATACATCAGAAAACATAAATTAAAGTATAAACAGAAACACAAACTAAAACACAAGAAACATCACAATTGAAAACATAAACCAACACACAATTAGCATTACAAAGTGAAACAACAACAGAAACAAAAAGAAAAACAGGAATAGAAATAAAGACATAAATAGAATATAAAAACTCCCTCAAGTTAGATAAGAAGCATCAAGCAAGAGTGCCTCCTCCATGGTATGCTCAAGTGTGTAATCATGAAATTCTTTAAGGCGATGTCCATTCACTGTGAATCTTCTTTTTGTTTCTGCATCTTCAAGCTCAACTGCACCATAAGGAAAAGTATTAGAAACAATTAAAGGACCCTCCCATTTAGATCTTAACTTACCAGGCATCAACTTAAGGCGAGAATTATACAACAAGACTTTTTGACCGACTAAAAAAGACTTTCTAGAAATTAATCTATCATGAAAAGCCTTAGTCTTTTCTTTGTAGATGGAGAAACTTTCATATGCCTCCATGCGAATCTCTTCTAATTCCTGCAATTGAAGCTTTCTTTCTTTTCCCGCTTGATCCAAATCCATGTTGCACTTCTTCACTGCCCAAAAAGCTCAGTGCTCAATTTCGACTGGTAAGTGACATGAATTCCCAAAAACATTCCTATAATTGGACATCCTAATCAGTGTCTTATAGGCATTCCTATAGGCCCACAAAGCATCATCTAATCTCTTGCTCCAATCCTTTATATTAGGTTGAACAGTTTTCTAAAGGACATTCTTGATTGCTCTATTAGATACCTCTGCTTGCCCATTAGTTTTGAGGATGATACGACATAGATACCTTATGCAATACTCCATATTTCTTCAGAAGAGCCTCCATACTCCTATTACAAAAGTGTGTGGCTTGATCACTAATAATAGTTCTTGGAATTCCAAACCTGCAAAAACTATGTGACCTAACAAAATCCACAATAACTTTGGAATCATCAGTCCGTGTGGTATTAGCCTCCACAAATTTGGATACATAATCAACAGCTAAAAGAATGTAAGTGAAACCAAAAGAAACATGAAAGGGACAAATAAAATCAATACCCCATACATAAAAAATTTCACAAAACAATAAAGGTTGTTGAGCCATCTCATTCCTACGGGTAATGTTTCCTATTCTTTGGCATCTCTCACATGATTTACAAAACAAGTATGCATCATGAAAAAAGGTAGGCCAATACAAACCGGAATCCAAAACTTTCCTAGTTGTATGGTCCAAAATGTCCACCATAAGCAAATTCATGTCAAAAGCTAAAATAGAATTAAACTCATGATTTGGTGCACATATTCTAATTATTTGATCATTACAGAATCTCCACAATTAATTATTTGATTTGGTTTAGCTCCTATTGCTCTAATATTTTCTTTCAGGACTTCTAACAATCTCTTTTCTTGATCAACAAGGAGATTCTTTGCAATAATGACTGGAAGTTGCTCTTTATCCGCCAAGTATGAATACTTCAAATGATTAGGTAATGGCTTTAATTCCAACTTTGGTGGTTGTATCACCGAAGGTAACTGTCTAGTAAGTTTATCTTCCTCTACACTTGCTATTAGAACCTCTACATACTGATCAACACAATCTGTAACAAAACTTGAAACACAATTTTTATTACTAATAGAAAAACAATTTGAGACACTGTCAAGAACAACATCTACATTAGAATCAGGTTGGTCATGTCATAAAAAATCAGAAATTTCAGCACATACAGAACATAATTCATTAGAACTAATGCATAAATTGCAGTTTAAAGAATCCTCAAAATCAACAAACTCAGGAAATTCATCACAAAGTTCAATATGCAAATCATTAACCAAATCGCTAATCAAATCAACACTAAAAATAGAATTCTTCAATGGGATGTTTCATAGCATCAAAAATATTAAATTTAACAACAGAATCACCGAACTCCATGGAAAGCACTCCAGTGTGAACATCAATTTTGGTACAAGCTGTTTTCATAAATGGTCTCCCAAGAATCAAAGGGGCCTTGTTATATGAAGATTCTCCCTCCATCTCAAGAATATAGAAATCTGCAGGAAATATCAACTCATTAACTCGTACCAACACATCTTCTATCAAACCAGCCGGGTAAGCATTGCTTCTGTTTGCTAGTTGGATAACAATACCTGTAGCCTGCAAAGGGCCCAATTCAAGAGATTTAAAAATTAGACATAGGCATAACATTAATTGAAGCACCTAAGTCTAGCACACTGATTATTTTTTAACAAAGGACGAAACCACAAAAATAATTGAAGAGAAGGTTGAAGAAGAGCCACAAGAAAGTGAAATTAATGAACAAATTCATGACATTCCATCTCAGTGAAATGAAAGAAGTTGAAGAACATATGACACTTCATGAAAAGGACAACAAAGGACACCTCTTCCATTTCTTGTGGACTGAAGAGTACAACCTTGTTACATGGTGATCAATAGTGGAAGAGGTGTGAACATGGCTAGTCAATATTTGGTTGATTAGTTGAGGCTTAAAAGCAAGGAACATCCAAATCTTTGCAAATTTCAAGGAATGGATGAGAATGAAGAAATTTTTTGTTGAAAAACAAGTAGTGATTCCATTTTCAATTGTGGGTTATGAGGATGAGGTATTGTTTGATGTGGTACCCATGAGAGAAGGGCATTTGTTGTTTTAAAATTCATGGCTAGTTCAAAAGGGAGCTACACTTGATGACCAAGGTAGAAAGTATATCTTCAAGAACGGTAGAAAGAAGATGCATTTTGTCTCTATGTCACCAAAAATGATTAAAAAGGAACAAATGAGGTTGAAAAGAGAAATGGAAATGTTCTACAGATGAAGAAGAGAGATTTCAATTGCTAAGAGTAAAAAATGACTCTGATTGAAGAAAAGAGAGAAGTGAGGAAAAAGATAAAGAAAATGAGGAAGAAAAAGAAAAGAGTCAATAAGGTAAAAGAGATGAGACAAAAAAAAGACTTGAGTGAAAAGAAAAAGTGCTCATTTGAAAAAGAAAGAGAGAATAAGAGTGCTTTGGAGAGGACATACAAGGAAGTCTTGATTTCTAACCCTAACATTAATTATTCTTCTTCTATCATTCTTTTCACATAGTTTCAGGAATTTCATGAATCAATCAAGGAAAAAGATTGCAATGACAAACTGAGGATGAGCAAAACGCAATAATAGTACACCCTGATATCCACACTTGATAACGAATTGTTGAATTTTGAGCATGAAAGAACATTGTCCATGGTGAGGTATGATGGTAGAAATGCTTATGGTGTGAATAGGCAAGGTGCACTTGCTACATTTATTGAACATAATGATTCCTTGATTAAAGAAAACATGTCTTGTACTTCTTTGAGTATCCTTGCAGCTTTCATGGATTTCAAACTTGTGACGGAATCTTATGTAAACCAATGTGAATATGAACATGATTGTGTATTTGTGATTAATGATTTAAGATAAGTGGAATATATTGAATCCTATATTCATGTTGAACCTTGGCTTGAGGGGAATAATTTGTTTATGCCTATGGATTATATGTATAACTTGTTCATAGTTGCGCTTGATGGAATTATTGTTCACACACATTCATTTGTTTTGAATGACATGGAATTCTTGTGGAAACATATCCTTGGAACTTAAATCAGTAGAATATCTAAGTTTATTTTGGATGATCGATTGTTATGGATCTTTGATGTTGCCATTCTTGATGACAATTGGCATATTTCTGGTGTAATGTGCAAAATCATGAGAGATTCACAAGGAGAAATTCTATGCACTTGAAGTATCATTCTTTGTCAAGACTTGATGATGAAGCAAATCATGTTGAGAATTTTTCTTTTGAGGAAGTTTTGGAACTTCATGATTTTGAAATAGACATGAACGCTTGGATTGCATATCTTTTGATGATTCTTAGATTCAAGAATTTTGATTTTGATAGTTCTATGCATGATAAATTCTTGAAGTAGTTGAATCTTGAAAATCATGACTTGAACTTTGTGAAGTATGAAAGTCGTAGACTCTTGAATGTCTTGATTAAAAAGCATGTTTGAGAACTATAAATGAAGAAAACACCTATGATTATTAGTGAATGCTTATTTAATTATTGTGAAAAGGTGTTTCATGATGACAAATTGTTCTTTAATGAGATTGAAGATTCTTTCGTTGAACAGAGCAATGTGATTATAAAGTGCTTAATCTCTATTTCCCATGTTTGGTGGAATTACATGATGATATGGATTGTATTTTGTGAAAACAATAGAGAAATACTGCGATTTTTTTAACATTTCTTATCTTTCCATGAGTACAAACTAAGCCAAAAATGGGTTTTATGGGCGTTTGATTTAAGGATGCTTATATGTAAACGTCCTAAAAAACCATTATTAAGGACAGTTACTTAAGAAAAAAAATTTTAATATTTTTTTCAATAGTTTTTAGGACGTTTATAGTTAATTTCAATATTATTAAACAAATTATGGACGTTTATATGTGTCCTAAAAAAATTAAATTATTCAAAATTAGAATTAAGGACCCTTTTTTAGAAATAGAATTAGAGAATTTAAAAATAAAAAATTTAAGGACGTTTATAATGGTCCTAAATTAACAATACTAGAATTAAGGACATTTATATTTTTATTTTAGAAAAATATGTTATATTTGCAATTTTTTAGGACGTTTGAAAAAAATTATTATAATTGAATTGTTTTAGAGTCGTTTATAAACATCATCGAAAATAATAATTTAAGTCAAATAAATATGATTATTTAGGGACATTTGTTTTGCTCCCTAAATATAATGAATGAAATTAAAATTGAATTTTTTATTTTATGAAATTTTTAGACAAATTAAATTTCTTCCTCCCAAAGATAAAACGACGCCGTTTGAAAAGTTTGCAAACTTCAATCAGAGATTTAAGTTTACATGACAAAAAAAATTAAATATTTTTATTAATTAGTTTTTGGGACTTAATTAACTAATTATTATACTATTAATCAATTTAAGGACCTTTATAAATGTTCAAAAAAATAAAATTGTTTTGAATTAGAATTAAAAATCAAATTTTTCCCAAGAGATTTCTCTTGAAATTAGACTAAACTTCGAGTTGTTCCTGTATCGCTTCAGGGAGGTGTCGACGATAAGGGTTTTTTTTTTTTTTTTTTGGTAATTTTACAGTTCTTTATTTTTAATAAATTTATCCAAAATTCTTTTGTGATTACAACTTTGCTGTCCTACATTGTAATTTAGTTTTACAGTTGTGGACAAAGAAAGCAGAATTAAGGAGAATTAATTTAAGGTCGATTTGGCGGAAAGCAAAAACTGTAACTCTATTGTAATTATACTATAATTACTATAACTCTTGGTAAAACTCCTAACTAGTGTAAGTATTTTACGTGGTTACATATCAAATAAGAAGGACTTTCTTCTTTTTTCTGTAACTATGAAATCCAAAAATGTTAAGCAAACTATATGTTCCAATTTAGATCACCTACTTATCAAATCCTAGCTTTGGCCCTATTCCTTGTGAAATGTACTCAAATGGATTTGAAGAAACAGTAGGCAGTAAATATAATGTATGTGAAGTTTTGACTTGACACTAGTTATTATTTAACTCTAAAAAAAATATAGTATTAGATC
>JAWZTD010013715.1:0-23231 GCA_035221335.1 Echites panduratus | reverse complement strand
AAGAGTTGTATTCTCTTACAAGAAAGAGACTATATATAGTGTTTTGGCTAGCCAAAACCCTAATACAAATGTTCAGCTATTTAATTGCACAAAAGAGCCCTTAACTATGTAAGAAATAAAAATAACAACAAAAGAGCAAAATCTGTCACTGTAGCAAATCCGTTACTGTAGCAACTCGGTCTCCATAAATCCCTTACCATTTTGGATGCTTTCTTGGCTGGAAATGTAGCTTTCAATCCCCTCAATTGTTGGTACATTCCATAACTTCTTGATCACACATTCATCATCTAATTTGGTTGCTTAAAAAATGACTTCAAATTCAGTTGTTCTTCCTTCTCTTAGAGATATGTAACCAAAGCTTTCCTCATCTTGGTTGCTCGTCCCCTTATGATCGGTCCATGAGGTATTGATGGTACTAGGTCTCCATCAAGATGCAAAATGTTTGAGAAAGTATGTAGCTTGATGATTGATCTTGAGTGTGTGGTGAACTATGTAAGTCAATATGTGGTGGATAGATTGGAGCGTAAGTGTGAGAGCCATCCAAACCCTTATAAGCTACAAAAGTTAAATGGGGGTGAAGGGGCTTTGGCTGATAAGCAAGTGAGAATACCTTATTCAATTGGGAACTATAAGGATGAGGTACTTTGTGATGTGGTTTTCATGCAAGCAACTCATTTGTTGCTAGGGAGGCCTTGGCAAATAGGAAGAGGAGCAACATATGTTGAATGCCATAAAAGTTCACCTTCAAGAAGGATGGAAGAAGAGTAAATCTTATATCATTAGCAACACAAGCAGCCCAAGATGATCAATTGTTGATAAAGAAAATGATGGAAGAATTCTATGCAAAGAACGAAGAACCTCTAATTGAAGATGAAGAAGAGATGGCAAGAGAGGAAATCGTGAAAGAAAATGATAGGAAAAATGAGATTGAGAATGAAAACAAACAAGGATTTGAAAGAGAAGAAGAAAATAGCGAAATTGAGATAAAAGGTAGGAGTGAAGAGAAAAATGAGTGTGATTGAGAAAGAAAAGAGTGGAGTTGGAGGAAAAGATTTGAGTGGAGAAATTGGGAGCCATTATGAAAAACAAAGAAGGAGTGAGAGTGATTTGGATTTCATCATGAACAAAGAAATTGTTACACCCATATTAACACTAACCATTTTTCTTCAAGTATCCTCGTGCCAAAATTTAAGGAATTTGAAGAATTAATCAAGGAGAAAGATGACAAGGAGCAAATGAGGATGAGTGAAATGTTGAGGTGGTATAATCTCACCTCTACACTTGGTGACAAATTTTTGAATTTTGAACATGAAAGAATGTTGTCTTTGGTAAGGTATGAAGATAAAAATGCTTATGAACTTGATAAGCAAGAAGCTATTGTTAAATGTCTTGAATATAATGATTCCTTATTTAAAGAAGCATGTATTGTACTCCCTTAAGTCTTGTTACAGTTTTCATGGATTTCAAATTTGTTAAGGAGTCTTGTGTGAACCATTGTGAACATAAAAATGCTGGTGGAAATGCACTTGAAGTTCATACACCAATTTTGTGTAGAGACTCCTATGGGTATGATGAATCTTTGAGGAGTGGAAGTGCTTTGATAATGTCAATAAATTCCATAGATGACTTTTTGATCATTGAACTTCACGACAAGAGCAGGATAGAACATTCTTCAACTTGGAATTATTTGGATATCTTGTGGAAGCACATCATTGGAAGTTATAGGAGTCGAATTTTCAAATTTGTTTTGGATGATTGGGTATTGTGGATCTTTGATGTTGCAATTCTTGATGATAATTTGTATCTTTGTGGTCTATTGTGCATATTCATGAATGATTATAAATCATTGTCTATCTTGTTTGAAATGTACTTCATTGTGGGTATAAGGAGAAATTCTATGCATTTGAAGTATCATTCTTTGTTGAAACTTGGTGATGAAGCATGTCATGTTGAGAGTTTGACTTTCAAGGAAGTTTTGAAACTTCATGATTCTAATATAGACATGAATGCATGGATTGTATATGATTTGGTGATTCTTAGATTCAAAGCTTGTGATCTTGCATGTTCTACCTATCTCGAACCCCTCATCCTTTTATTTGTATACTAATGTCATGCATTTCTCCACTAGATACCTAATTGCAATTGATCCCTCAAGATGAGCGCGATTGCGAACATACCTCTTCAATGTCAGAAGGTACCTGCTAAAGGAATCAATTGAATTATACAATGTAACATTTGTCACCGTTCGGATTGATATAAAACGAAGAGTAACAGCTTGTGCCTTTCAATAAGGAACATCCATCTATAATGAATCAGTCCATTAGAGCATCTTCAGCCAAATGGATTGGTAGATGTTCCATAATATCAAACAAACCAGGGATAAATGTCTTCTCCAGAAGACATAGTGTTACCACAAAGCGGTCTTAAAGTTGTTCCATAGAGCTGGACTTGTTTATCTTTGTACAAAGCTCCCTAAAACATGTCGCTATCTCAATTAGTAACAAAACAAATTTCTTAGGCAACGTCTTCCGAACTGCCAAAGGAATCAATTGTAGTAACAACATGTGGCTATCATGAGAATTAAACCACCAATTGTTCTTCTTTTCAAATTCACTCGACTTGAAATATTCGAAAAATAGCCATCAGGTACACACAAATCCTTCAATACCACCAAGAATGGATCAACATCCGACCGACACTTGGTGTACGAGGCTAGTGGCAAAATATAACCTGTAACATAGGCTTTCGGTACAGGATGGAGTGTTTTCTTCATGTTCATCTATTCTAAGTCTTGACTAGCTTTGAGTGTATCTTTGGTTCTATTACTGTCACCTAGAATAGTATATAAGAGATTATCACAAAAGTTTTTTAGGAATATGCATTGCATCCAGATTGTGACTCATGAGATTCCTCCCTCAATATGGTAACTCCCAAAAAATGCTCCTCTTCTTCCAGTTTAAGCTATTTATTCCAAATTTTTTCTCATAATCAAACCTAATCCTCCTCTTTATGTCCACCATGGTATATTCTTAATTCACCCCTCTAGCTGAAGCAATATTTCCGCACCTGCAAGCCTCTTTGGTGCTTGTCTACTCTCTTGACCATCATGGAATGAGACTTTGTCCTTGGGCAATTTGTGGGTTGGTTGGAGGAAGTGTTGATTGTATAAGAAACAATACTTTCCACTATTTGGCAATCGATAGCTCAAGCAATTGACACCACATATTGGGCATGCTTTATATTTGCGAACAGAATAATCGGCAAGATTACCATATATAGGGAAATCACTTATTGTCCACAATAAGGCTACACATAAGCAGAAAACAACCTTTTGCACGACATCGTGATGCCATCCTGCCACAAGAGTTTCAACTCTTCTATGAATGGCTACATATACAAATTAATCTTATTCCCAAGAGACTTTGGCCCATCGATCAATGTTGACAAAATAAAATATGGTCATGCAAAGCCATGGGGGTAGATTATGTATAACAAATATGACGGGCAAAGTGCTATGATTGAGATGCATGTTTGAGAAAGGACTAAACCCATCGACCAAGAGCCCAAGCCTCGCTTTACGACCTTCTTCCCCAGATAATGGATTAACTTCACCAAAAGATTTTCATGCTTGAGAATCAGCCAGATGTCTGTATACTCCTTTTTTTACTCTTCCTTCAGCATGCCACCACATGAGGGAAGCAGTTTTGGTGGACACGCAAAGCCTCTTCAGATGTTGTATTAAGGGGAATTAATTACCTTACAAGCTTAGATGGGATTTTCCCCCTTCCTTCGAGTACAGAGCATTACAAACAGCACACTTATTAAGCCCTACATCAACCCTCTGGTAGAGCATGTAGTTATTTGGACAAGCATCCCAAGTGTTATACTTCATTCCCAAAACATTACTTATCTTGTAAGTATCATAATAGCTTATCATGATTTTGATGCTACACTCACCTAAGGCATTAATCAAGAGTTCAAGCAACATGTCAACTAATTTATTTGACCACCCATTAAGGACTTTTAGTTGCAATAATCTCATCAAGAAAGAAAGCGATGAAAATCACAACCATCCACTATACAACGGAACATTGGCCTTATCTATCTATTTAAACACCCATTCAACATCCTCTTAATGATGTTACAATCACTCTCAACTCCTATAGCATCATTCACCTTCCTAGCAATGTCATCAACCATATAAGTTGTACCAGCACTATCAGCTGTTGGAACAAAAGTTTTCCTATGGCAATGTCAATTTTTATACCACTTCAAGAATCCCCACATCTTAAAGTGTTGTTTAATCTCTAAAACACTCGTGAAGAATCAATTGTGGCACCAAGTGCACGGACAATGTATTATGGACCCTTCTTCCCCTGGAGAGCAAATTCCACAAACTGGTTTAAAATTTGATCATACTCGTCAAACAGATAATTTGTCCGATCAATCAAAGACCTATCCATGATCCCTATAATCAGGATATTAATTTGAAGGCAATTTAGTTAGTAGGACAGATTTTAGCCAACGAATTGTAGTTATATCTTTGTCTACCATTTAACAACATGGAGCTAAATACAAGACTAACAACTAACTACACAATGAATCTATAATAATCCATCTACCAACCCACACTTCAATATTTCACATCTTTAGGACACAAATTGAATCACAATCTGTAACAACATTGATTTCATCATCCCATCATAAAGCAACCCTTAAATCAAGTAACACATACAAAAATGTCCTCAATTCACATCCCTCATTGCCCATATTAGCTATTGTCAACTTATTCAAAACACATAAGAAATGAATATTCAAACTCCAGAACAACTACTAAAATGTAAAACGTTCCTAGAATGAGGTAGCATACTTTTTTTTTCTCAAAAGTCCAGATACGTCAAGATGATATATAATGTTCTCCATGCATTTTAGATATGCTACAACTAAGATGTAAAATAAAAAACAACCTACATTACTGTCAATCCCTTTTTTTCCAGCTTTTAAAAAACTATCATAAACTTCAAACTGACTGTCTATCCATTAATAATCAACAAAAAGTTACAATTCAAATACCCTGCTTGTATTCTGCTAGACTCAAATCCCTTTGATTTAGAAATTATTCACTTAACTCTATCCAAGGGCAATTGATGACTATTCATAAAACATCAAAGAATAAAACAGCTACTAAGAGAATCTGTTCTTTAAACATGCAACAAAAGTTTTAAATTATTATCAACTCAGGTATTAAAACTAAACAAGAAACTAGTATGCTTCTTCAAGCCCAAATAACATTCAATAAAATTTTCATCACAGGTCTACACTCTAAGACCACGCTCAAAAGAAAAGATCAAAGTTTAGGGAAAAATGAAAGAATGATTGCAAATTTTTCCATCGTAGCCCTCAATCATGAGGATAGTTTTCTATACACTTTGGCACACTTGCAAGAGTTCAAAAGATAACGAATACGTCATAAACTACTGAGCATTGACATAACAAAGATATTCAAAAACTATTCAGTAATGTTCAAAATATTACTCAAACTTAAGCTGTTCAGAGTCCTAAAACTAAATCTTTAACAAATTTCCATAAGAAAACATACTTTTTAAAAAGGATCTTATTGCATTTAAAATTAAAGTATGGTGGCTTTGTTTTTATTGATGCGAATAATTTTCTGAATTGGTTTTTTTTTAATTACCTAATTGCTTTATGTCAAATAATTAACATAATTTTCGAATGGTTTTGGTGCCTAAATATTTGGATATGATTTGGGATTGGCTTGAAGGTTGTAAGTCTGAAATTTGTGACCAACATTTTCTTGTACTTTAGTTCCAGTTAAGACTTTGGGTTTTGAGGTTGGAAAGCAGACTTTTTTTTATAGTGGATCCTATTGTATTGAAAATTGTTGTAAATAATTTATGTTTTGATTTTAATGATGTAAATAATTTTTTGAATTGGTTTATTTTCAATGACATGGTTTCTTTATTTCGAATCATATACATAATTTTTTTGACAGTTTTGCTGTCTATTTTTTTTTTGGGATTTTGGATTAGTTTGAAGGCAATAAATCACATATTTTTTGCCAACATTTGTGTTGCAATTAAGACTTTAGGTTCCCAAGTTGGAAAATAATCTTTTCATAGTGGATTTTGCTACGTGGTGGCTTTAATTTGAATAATGTAAATAATTTTAAGAATTGGCTGATTTTTAACGTCATGGTTGCTTTATTTGGAATAATTTACATAATTTTCTGCTGATTATTTTTTCTGAATTTTTTGATAGGATTATGGAATGGTTTGAAGGCTTTAAGTATGAAATTTGTGGCCAACATTATTTGCTAGATTAGTAGCAACTAAGACTTTGGGTTTTGAGATTGGAAAACATACTTTTGATAGTGGATCTTATTGCATTGCAAATTGTTATATGGTTGCCTTGTTTTTAGTAATGTAAATAATTGTCTGAATTTGATTATTTTGAATTTCATTGGTTGCTTTATTTCGAATTATATACATAATTTTCTGGTGGTTTTGGGGTCCAATTGTTTTGATGGGATTGTAGATTAGTTTGATAGCTTTAAGTCAGAAATTGTTGGCCAACACTTTCTGCTACTTTTGTTGTAGTCAAGGCTTTGGGGTTTGAGGTTGGAAAACAGAGTTTCGATGGTGGATCTTATTGTATTGAAAATTGTAGTCGATAGTTTGGGCTTTGATTTTCATGATGTAAATAGCTTGAAGTCTTAAGTCAGAAATTATTGTCCAACATTTTCTTATATTGTTGTTGCGATTCAAATTTTGCATTTTGACATTGGTAAATTGACTTTTAATTGTGGATTTTGTTGCATTGAAAATGGTTGAATGGTAGCTTTACTTTGAATTATGTAAAATAATTTTCTGAATCGGTTTATATCTAATGGGCATTGTTGATTTATTTAGATTTATTTATGTAAAAGTCTGATGGTTCTACCGTCTATATTTGTGGCCAAAACTTTTTGCTAGTTTAGTTGCAGTTAAGACTTTGGTTTTAATGTTGGAAAATATACTTTTGAAAATGGATCTTATTGCATTTGAAATTACTATATGGTGGCTTTCTTTGTAACGATGTGAATAATTGTCTGAATTAGTTTAATTTGAATCACATGATTGCTTTATTTTCAATGATGTACATAATTTTTGGATGTATTTGGTGTCTAAATATTTATATAGGATTTGGGATTGGTTTGAAGGTTGTAAGTCTAAAATTTGTTGCCAACGTTTTCTTGTACTTAAATTTCAGTTAAGACCTTGGGTTTTGAGGTTGGAAAACAGACTGTTGATTGTGTATCTTATTGTATTGAAAATTGTTGTAAATAATTTATGATTCGATTTCAATGATGTAAATAATTTTCTGAATTGGTTTATTTTTAGTGGCATGGTTACTTCATTTCGAATGATATACACAATTTTTCGATGATTTTGGTGTCTAATTTTTTTTTATGGGACTGTGGATTAGTTTGAAGGCATTAAATCACAAATTTTTGGCCAACATTTTCTGCTGTTTTTGTTTCCATTAAGACTTTGGGTTTTCAAGTTGGAAAATAGTCTTTTCGTAGTGGATTTTGTTGTATTGAAAATGGCTGCATTGTGGCTTTAATTTGAATAATGTAAATAAATTTAAGAATTGGCTTATTTTTAATGCCATGGTTGCTTTATCTTGAATAATTTACATAATTTTCTGATGGTTATTTTTTATGAACCTTTTTATAGGATTGTGGAATGGTTTGAAGGATTTAAGTAAAATATTTGTGGCCAACATTATTTGCTAGATTAGTAACAGTTAAGACTTTGGGTTTTGAGATTCAAAACATGCTCCTAATAATGGATCTTATTACATTGCAAATTGTTATATGGTTGCTTTGTTTTTAGTAATGTAAATAATTGTCTGAACTTGTTTATATTGAATTGCATTGTTTCTTTATTTCGAATGACATACAAAATTTTCCGATGGTCCTGATGTCTAAATATTTGGGTTTGATTTGGGATAGGTTTCAAGGTTGTAAGTGTAAAATTTGTGGCCAACATTTTCTTGTATTTTAGTTCTAGTTAAGACTTTGAGTTCTGATGTTGGAAAATAGACTTGTATTTTTGTTCCTAGTTAAGACTTTGAGTTTTGATGTTGGAAAACAAACTTTTGATATTGTATTTTATTGTATTGAAAATTGTTGTAAATAATTTATGCTTTTATTTTAATGATGTAAATAATTTGCTGAATTGGTTTATTTTGAATGGCATGGTTGATTTATTTCGAATGACTTACATTATATTTTTATGATTTTGGTGTCCAATTTTATTTTTTTTTATGGGATTGTGGATTAGCTTGAAGGCATTAAATCACAAAATTTTGGCCAACATTTTCTTCTACTTTAGTTGCAGTTAAGACTTTAGGGTTTGAGGTTGGATAATAGAATTTTGATAGTGGATCTTATTGTATTGAAAATTGTTGTAAATAATTTGGGCTTTGATTTTAATGATATAATTAGCTTGAAGGTTAAGTCAAAAATTTTTCGCTAACATTTTCTTATACTCTTGTTGCTTTTCAGACTTCACGTTTTAAGGTTGAAAAATTGACTATTCATTATGGATTTTGTTGAATTGAAAATGGTTGCATCGTGGCTTTACTTTGAATGATGTAAAAAATTTTCTAAATCAATTTATATCTAATGGCATGGATGCTTTGTTTTAATTGATTTACGTAATAGTCTAATGGTTCTAGTGTCGAAATTTTAAGCCAACAATTTTTTATTAGTTTAGTTGCAATTAGTACTACAGGTTTTGAGGTTGGAATACATATTTTTGAAAAGGGATCTTATATCTCATTGAAAATTAATGTATGTCGCTTCGTTTTTAATGATGTGAATTATTGTCTGAATTAGTTCATTTTGAATTACATGATTACTTATTTCGAATTATGTACATAATTTTTAGTTGGTTCTAGTGTCTAAATATTTGGATAGGATTTGAGATTTCTTTGAAGGTTGTAAGTCTAAAATTTGTGGCAATCTTTTTCTTGTACTTTAGTTTCAGTTAGGACTTTTACTTTTTGAGGTTGGAAAACAGAGTTTTGATAGTGATTCTTATTGTATTGAAAATTACCTAAACAACTTATGCTTTGATTTTAATGATGTAAATAATTCTTTGAATTGGTTTATTTTGATTGGCATTGTGACTTCATTTTGATTGATTTTTAAAAAAAAAAATTGATGCTTTTGGGGTCTAATTTTGTTTAAGGGATTGTGGATTAGCTTGAAAGCATTAAATCACACATTTTTAGCCAACATTTTCTGCTACTCTTGTTGTATTTAAGACTTTCAGTTTTAAGGTTGGAAAATAGTCTTTTGGTAGTGGATTTTGCTGCATTGAAAATGGCTACATGGTGGCTTTCATTTGAGTGATGTAAAGAATTTTAAGAATTGGCTTAATTTTAATGTCATGGTTGCTTAATTTCAAATGATTTACATAATTTTCTGATTGTTATTTTTTCTGAACTTTTTGATAGGATTGTGGAATGATTTGAAGGCTTTAACTACAAATTTGGTGGCCAACATTATTTGCTAGATTAGTGGCAGTTAAGATTGGCTTTTGAGCTTGGAAATCATACTTTTTGAAGATTGTTATGTTGTTGCTTTGTTTTTGGAGATGCAATAATTGTCTAAATTTGTTTATTTTAAATTGCATAGTTGCTTTATTTTGAATGATTTACTTAATTTTTTGATGGTATGATGTCTAAACTAATTGATAGGATTGTGGAAAGGGTTGAAGGCTTGGAGTATGAAATTTGAGGTCAACATTATTTGCCAGTTTAGTTGCAGTTAAGACTTTGGGGTTTGAGGTTGGATAACAAAGTTTTGATAGTGGATCTTATTGTATTGAAAATTGTTGTAAATAATTTGGGCTTTGATTTTAATGATGTAAATAGCTTGAAGGTTTAAGTTAGAAAAATTTTGCCAACATTTTCTTATACTTTTGTTGCGGTTTAGACTTCGCGTTTTGATGTTTGAAAATTGACTATTTATTGTGGATTTTGTTGCATTGAACATGGTTTGAAAAAGAAGAGTTTTTTACATTCCTAAAGATTATAATGTAATTCTAAAAGGAAAAAAAAAATTCCTGCATACTACAATAATCCTCTTGAAAAGAAAAAATTTCCAAAACAGTAATACTGAATGAAAAAAAATCTATTCAGGAAATTTTTATTCTTTTTGATTTTCTACAAAAAAATTATCCATTTTTTTGTTTCCTTTTTTTTTCCTTTCTTCTCTATTTATTTATTTATTTATTTTACTATTATTATTATTATTATTATTATTATTATTATTTTCTTTTCTAAAGATGATATAACATTTCCTGAACCCTTCAAGACATTCTTCTTCTCCCTTTTTTTCAAAAAATTATCATTTTTTATTTTTAATCTGTTTTTTTCTTCTTTCCTAACTTTCTTCTCTTTTTTTATTTGTCTTCATTATTGTTTTTATGTTATTATTATTATTATTATTTAGTTCATTTTCTTCCTTTTTTTTTTCCTCCGTGAAGATGAAGAAGTAATTTTCTATAAAAAAAAATTTCTTAAGGAAATTATCCTTTTAATTTCATTTTTCTTCTTTTTTTTTGTTTTTTCCTTTCTTCTATTTTCTTTTTCTTATTATTATTATTACAAATATATCTGATTATTATCATCTGAAGAGAAGACAAAAAAAAGGAAGTAGAAGATAAATAAAGAAAGAAGATATAGGAAGAGAAGAGAATAAAGAATAAAAAAAAAAGAAAAAAAGAGAAAAAGATAAAAGGAAAAAAAAGGAGAGATATTGAGAGAAAAAGAAGAATTTTTTAGCTTCCTGAAGATTATAAAGTAAATCTGAAAGAAAAAAAAAATTTTCCTTAATGCAATAGTAATCTTCATGGAATTAAAAAAATTCCATAATAGTATACTGAAAGGAAAAATCTCTTCAGGAAATTTTTATTCTTTTTCATTTTCTACAGAAAAATTATTCATTTAAGAGATGATGAGAGAAAAAGAAGAGTTTTTACCTTACCGAAGATTATAATGTAAATCTAAAAGGAAATAAAAATTTTCTTAATGCAATAGTAATCTTCATGGAATTAAAAAAATTTCATAATAGTACACTAAAAGGAAAAATCTCTTCAGGAATTTTTATTCTTTTTCATTTTCTACTGAAAAATTATCCATTTAAAAAATGATGAGAGAAAAAGAAGATTTTTTTACCTTATTGAAGATTATAAAGTAATCTAAAAGGAAAAAAATTTCTTGAATGCTACAGAAATCTTCCTGAAAGAAAAAAATTTCCAGAACAATATACTGAAAGGAAAAATCTCTTTTGAAAATTTTTATTCTTTTTTATTTTCTACATAAAATTATCCATTTAAAAGATAATGAGAGAAAAAGAAGAGTTTTTTAACTTTCTGAAAATTGTAATGTAATTCTGAAAGGAAAAAAAAATTTCTGAAAGCTACAGTAAACTTCTTGAAAAGAAAAAATTTCCAAAACAGTAATACTGAATGGAAAATATCTCTTAAGGAAAATTTTTATTCATTTTAATTTTCTACAAAAAAATTATCCTTTTTTTTTTGTTTCCTTTTTTTGTTTCTTCTCTATTTATTTAATTATTATTATTATTATTATTATTTCTGAAGATGATATTACATTTCCTGAACCCTTTATGACATTCTTCTTCTTCTTCCTTTTTTTCAAAAAATAATCATTTTTTTGTTTTTAATCTTTTTTTTCTCCTTTCCCAACTTTCTTCTCTTTTTTTATTTTTCTTCATTATTGTTTTTATGTTATTATTATTATTATTTAGTTCCTTTTCTCTCTTTTTTTTGCTTCGTGAAGATGAAAAGTAATTTTCAATCAAAAAGTAAATTTGAAAGGAAAAAAAAAATTCCTGAATGTTACAGTAATACTCTTGAAAGAAAAAATTTCCACGACAGTAATACTGAAAGGAAAAAATCTTTTTAGGAAATTTTTATTCTTTTTCATTTTCTACAGAAAATTATCCATTTAAGTGATGATGAGAGAAAAAGAAGAGTATTTTACCTTACTGAAGATTATAATGTAAATCTAAAAGGAAATAAAAATTTTATGAATGCTATAGTAATCTTATGGAATTAAAAAATTTCCATAACAGTATATTAAAAGGAAAAATATCTTCAGGAAATTTTCATTCTTTTTCATTTTCTACAGAAAAATTATCCATTTAAGAGATGATGAGAGAAAAAGAAGAGTTTTTATCTTACTGAAGATTATAATGTAAATCTTAAAGGAAATAAAAATTTCCTTAATGCAGTAGTAATCTTCATGGAATTAAAAAATTTTCATAACAGTATATTGAAAGGAAAAATCTCTTCAGGAATTTTTATTCTTTTTTATTTTCTACTGAAAAATTATCCATTTAAGAGATGGTGAGAGAAAAAGAAGATTTTTTTACCTTACTGAATATTATAAAGTAATCTAAAAGGAAAAAAATTTTCCTGAATATTACAGAAATCTTTCTGAAAGGAAAAAATTCCCAGAACAGTATACTGAAAGGAAAAAATATCTTCAGGAAAATTTTTATTCTTTTTCATTTTCTACAGAAAATTATCCATATAAGTGATTATAAGAGAAAAAGAAGATTTTTTTACCTTACTCAAGATTATAAAGTAATCTGAAAGGAAAAAAAATTTCCTGAATACTACAGAAATCTTCCTGAAAGGAAAATATTTCCAGAACAGTATACTGAAAGGAAAAAATATCTTAAGAAAATTTTTATTCTTTTTTATTTTCTACAGAAAATTATCCATTAAAGTGATGATGAGAAAAAAAGAAGGGTTTTTTACCTTACTGAAGATTATAATGTAAATCTGAAAGGAAATAAAAATTTCCTGAATGCTACAGTAATATTCATGGAATTAAAAAATTTTCATAACAGTATAATGAAAGGAAAAAATCTCTTAAGGAAAATTTTATTCTTTTTCATTTTCTACAGAAAATTATCCATTTAAGAGATAATGGGAAAAAAAAGAAAAGTTTTTACCTTCTTGAAAATTATAATGTATTTCTGAAAGGAAAAAAATTTCTGAATGCTACAGTAAACCTCTTGAAAATAAAAAAAATTTCCAGAACAGTAATATTGAATAGAAAAAATCTCTTCAGGAAATTTTTGTTGTTTTTAATTTTCTACAAAAAAATTATCTTTTTTCTTGTTTCCTTTTTTCTTTCTTCTCTATTTTTTTCTTCGACATTATTATTATTATTATTATTATTATCATTTCTGAAGATGATATAACATTTGCTGAACCCTTCTGGACATTCTTCTTCTTCTTCTTTTTTTTTTCAAAAAATTATCATTTTTTATTTTTAATCTTTTTTTCCTTCTTTCCTAACTTTCTTCAGTTTTTTTTTTATTTTTCTTCATTATTGTTTTTATGTTATTATTATTATTATTATTTAGTTCCTTTTCTTCCTTTTTCTTCCTTTATGAAGATGAAGAAGTAATTTTCAATCAAAAAAATTTTTTTTTCTTAAGAAAATTATCCTTTTTATTTCTTTTTTTTTTTGTTTTTTCATTTCTTCTATTATCTTTTCCTTATTATTATTACTATTAAAAATATATCTGATTATCATCATCTGAAGAGAAGAGGAAAAAAAGGAAGTAGAAGATAAATAAAGAAAGAAGATATAGGAAGAGAAGAGAATAAAGAAGAAAAAAAGAAAAGAAGAGAAGAGAAGAAGAGTAAAAGATAAAAGGAAAAAAAAAGAGATAATGAGAGAAAAAGAATAGTTTTTAACTTTCTGAAGATTATAAAGTAATTTTGAGAGGAAAAAAAATTTCCTAAATGTTGCAGTAATCCTCTTGAAAGAAAAAATTTTCACAACAGTAATACTGAAAGGAAAAAATCTCTTCAAGAAATTTTTATTCTTTTTCATTTTCTACATAAAATTATCCATTTAAGTGATGATGAGAGAAAAAGAAGAGTTTTTTACTTTACTGAAGAAAAAAAATTTCTTGAATGCTACAGTAATATTAATGGAATTAAAAAATTTCCAGAACAGTATACTGAAAGGAAAAAATCTCTTCAGGAAACTTTTATTCTTTTTCATTTTTTACAGAAAAATTATCCATTTTTTAATTTCTTTCTTCTCTTTTTTTCTTTATTATTATTATTATTTCTAAAGATGATATAACATTTCCTGAACCCTTCTAGACATTCTTCTTCTTCTTCTTCTTCCTTCTTTTCAAAAAATTATCATTTTTTATTTTTAGTCTTTTTTTTCCTTCTTTCCTAACTTTCTTCTCTTTTTTTCTTTTTCTTCATTATTGTTTTTATGTTATTATTATTATTTAGTTTCTTTTCTTCTTTTTTTTTCTTTATGAAGATGAAGAAGTAATTTTCAATCAAAAAAAATTTTTTTCTTAAGAAAATTATTCTTTTTATTTCCTTTTCTTCTTTTTTTTTTTGTTTTCTCCTTTCTTCTATTTTCTTTTTCTTATTATTATTATTATAAATATATCTGATTATCATCATAAGAAGAAAAGAAAAAAAAGGAAGTAGAAGAAACATAAATAAAGAAGATATAGGAAGAGAAGAGAATAAAGAAGAAAAAAAGAAAAGAACAGAAGAGAAAAAGATAAAAAGAAAAAAAGCAAAGATAATGAGAGAAAAATAAGAGTTTTTTAACCTCCTGAAAATTATAAAGTAATTTTGAACGGAAAAAAAATTCCTAAATGTTACAGTAATCCTCCTGAAAGAAAAAATTTCCAGAACATTATACTGAAAGGAAAAAATATCTTCAGGAAATTTTTATTCATTTTTATTTTCTACAGAAAAATTATCCATTTAAGAGATGATGAGAGAAAAAGAAGAGTTTTTTTACCTTCCTAAAGATTATAAAGTAATTCTGAAAGGAAAAAAAATTTTCCTGAATGCTTCAGTAATCTTCGTGAAAGGAAAAAAATTTCCAGAACACAACAGAAACAAAAAAAAAATATTTTGCATTTTTTTATTTGATTTTTTCCATCACTTCACAAAAACAGACAACGTTACGAGGTGGGGGGCGAGAAGAATGTCTAAACCACAAAATAAAAAAGGAAAAAAAAAGATCGTGAAAACAATAAAATAAAAAAAGAAAAAGAAGATCAAAGCTATAAACAGATAATAAAGCTTAAAAGGAATACATTTTTTTTTTATGAACATAAAAGCAGAAAATAAAGGAATGAAGTTTATCAACATAAAAGCAGAGAGGACTGAAGGAAGGCCAAACATCTTGGATAGAATGAATGAATGAAGGAAAAAAATGTATTCTAAAAAAAACAAATCAAAGATAAAACTGTCCAAACAACAAAATAAAAAGAAAGATAAACCAAAGAGCAATGAATGAAGGAAAACCAAACTGGACAGGAAAAAAAATGGAAAAAGAGAAAGAAGAGTAAAAGGAAAGATAAACCAGAGAGCAATCAAGGAAGGAGGAAAACTAACCTGGATATAAAATAAAAAAATACAAAAAAAGAGAAAGAAGAGGATGATTGAACAATGCAATGTGTTTCTAAGGAAAAAAATATATACGAGAATAGAAGGGAACATAACATATATATAGAAGTGAATAAAATCACTGTTTCTCCTCCTTTAAGAATATTGGGAGACGCAAAAAGAAAGATATAGTAGCTACAGTAGAAAAAAAAAAAAAAGATGATATGACTTGTGATAATATAATATACTATAATATAGTAAAACAAAACAGACAAAAAGGCTTCACGTGAGCTGCACATGGAAGGACGACGTCCTACAGTATTCCTTAGCCATTTTATCTAAGGTACTAATAAAGATTTCTGGGTTTGATGTTGGAAAACAGAGTTTTGATAGTGAATCTTATAGCATTGAAAATTGTTGTAAATAATTTGGGCTTTGATTTTAATGATGTAAATAGCTTGAAGTTTTAAGTCATAAATTTTTTGTCAACATTTTCTGATACTTTTGTTGTGGTTCTGATTTTGAGTTTTGAGGTTGGACAATTGAATTTTTATTGTGCAGTTTGTGGCATTGAAAATGGTTCCACTGTTGCTTTAGTTTGAATGATGTAAATTATTTTCTGAATCAGTTTATATATAATGGCATGGTTGCTTTATTTTGATTGATTTACATAATAGTGTGATGGTTTTGGTGTCTAAATTTGTGGCCAACATTTTCTGTTTGATTAATTACAGTTAATACTTTGGGTTTTTGAGGTTGGAAAACATACTTTTGGAAAGGGACCTTATTGCATTGAACATTAATGTATGGTCACTTCGTTTTTAATGATGTGAATAATTATCTGAATTGGTTTATCTTGAATTGCATGGTTGCTTTATTTTGAATGTTTTACATATTTTTAATTTTCGTGTCTAAATTTTTTATTGTATTGTGGATTGGTTTGAAGGCATAAGTCCAAAATTTGTGGCCAACATTTTTAGCTACTTTTGTTCTAGTTAAGACTTTGGGTTTTGAGGTTGGATAATTGACTTTTAATGGCGAATTTTGTTGCATTTAAAATGGTTGCATGGTGGCTTCAATTTGAATGATGTGAATAATTTTTCCAATTGATTTATTTTTAATGACCTAGCTATTTTATTTCTAATGATTTGCATACTTTTCTAAGATTTATGGTGTCTAAATTTTTTGATAGAATCGTGGAAAGGTTTAAAGGCATTAAGCATGAAATTTGCGGCCAACAATTTTTGCTAATTTAGTTGCAATTAAGACTTTGGGTTTTGTGGTTGGAAAACAAACTTTTGATAATGGATATTATTGCATTGAAAATTGTTGTATGATGGCTTTATTTTTAATGATGTGAATAATTGTCATAATTGATTTATTTTGAATTACATGATTGCTTTATCTCGAATGATGTACATAATTTTCGGATGGTTCTGGTGTCGATAGGATTTGGGATTGGTTTGAAGGCTGAAAGTACGAAATTTGTGACCAACATTTTCTTGTATTGTAGTTCCAATTAAGACATCAGGTTTTGAGGTTGGAAATTAGATTTTTGATGGTGGATCTTTTTGTACTGAAAATTGTTGTAAATAATTTATGCTTTGATTTTAATGATGTAAATAATTTTCTGAATTGGTTTATTTTGAATTAGTTTTGGTGTCTAATTTTTATTGTGGGATTGTAGTTTGGTTTGAAGGCTTCAGGTCACAAATTTTTGGCCAATATTTTCTGCTACTTTTTGTGGCAGTTAAGACTTTGTGTTTTTGGGTTGGAAAATAGTCTTCTGATAGTGGGATGGTGGATTTTGTTGCGTTAAAAATGGCTACATGATGGCTTTAATTTGAATGATGTAAATAATTATAAGAATTTGCTTATTTTTAATGACATGGTTGCTTTATTTCGAATTCATATGGTTATTTTTTCAAAACTTTTTGATATTATTGTGAAACGGTTTGAAGACTTTTAAGTATGAAATTTGTGACCAACATTTTCATAAGTTGCAATATATCATGAATGATATTTTTAATCCTTATTCAAATTTCATAATAGTCTATATTGATGATATCCTAGTATATTCACACGATATAGATCAACTCTTCAAACATCTTAAAGTGTTTCAATATTTGATATTAACAAATGGGTTAGTAATTTCAACAACTAGTAAATGTTCAGGTATAGTGACACGGCTTCCACATGATCTCTGTGGTGCGTGGGATCATCTAGATGTCAAACGATCTATGTCGTGTCTTTCTTGATGTCTTTCTGTAGATCTCCCAGACGGTCCAAAATGGATTTGTTCTGGATTCAACTAAGGTATTTGGTTAGAAACCTCAATTGGTTCCTCATTAGGAACAGCTTGTAGGGATTCTTCCTCATTACTTTCGCAATGTGTAGTTCAATCCTTCGTGGAAGTCCTCATCCATGCGTTGCTCTCATGCCATAATAGTTTGATTTTTCAAGGAAGATTTTTAATTGTTTCCCACAGACGGCCAAAAGTGATGGGTCAAAATGAACCTCCTGATCACCCCATTGCTATAGCGCTTGCAAGGACAATCAGAAAGGAATCGGATCACCGAAGCGAGCTGTCACCCTAGAAATAACTCTGATGATCAAGTCAATCAGCAGAAAGAGTTGAGAGAGATTGTACTCTTGTTTAGACTGAGTGCAGTCTCTTATCTTTTTATCCATGATCATGATATCTTATTCAGATGGAAGTCAATCAATTTCCTTAAGTTCATGAGATGTGTCCTAATGAAAATCAATTATATCCCGCATAATCTGATATGATTGAAAGAAATGTACCAATTTAATCTTGATTAATCTTCTCTTAAGAGTTTCCTCATTGAAATATACTATGTTTCCTTAACAAATCTTGGTGGTCATTAAAGAGACAGACATTTTGTGGTATCCGAAGAGTCTTATAGAGCTCTTTGGAAAAGGACTTTTGTGAAGTTATATCAATATATATTTATAGACTTTCTTAGATTTGAACCCAAGAATAACTCGAGTCAATTCGCTACACTTTGAGTCGGGTTCATAAGTAAATTGATAGTCTTTTGAGTTGTACCCATTTTGCTCATCAATACCAATACATAATGAGAGTCTCTTTATTTATCTAATCCAAAGCAAAACATCCCAGCGTAAAACACATTTCTTAATTCTTAGTCAAATCTCATCATCATATCATTCAACCAACAATAAAATCAATCAATGTAAGCTCAATTAAAGCAAGAAATAAATAAATATACTCGAGGAAACCTTATGTCCCAAATTATGTAGAGGTCTTAAGGAGATTTATGATTCAAATTCAAGTTCAGGATACCTCTCACTGGGATTTTCGTAGAAGATGAAAACTACCGCAAAAAAAATTGAATTTGGAATTCTGAGGTATCTTCGGGTCTGTTTGGATATGACATCCATTTGGATGTCATCATCTAATTCCATAAAATTTCGTAAAATAAACTTTTAAATTGAAGCTCATTTTTCACTCAAAAAAATTTTTTTTTTTAGAAATCAAATTAAACATCCATTTAAAATGGGTTGAATCAATTTTTTTTATTTTTGAACGAAAAACGAACTCCAATTAACCCTTACATTTTACGTGCTGATGGATGGAGAATGGAGAATGGAGAATGAGAATGGGATATCCAAACACACCCTTCTTCATCAACTTTGTGACCTTGAAAGAGTTGCAGCAGTAAGTATAACGTGGGTGCAATTCGTCTCAAGGAACAACATTTGTTGAATGACCATAAAAAAGAAAAAGGGCAACAGAGCAATGACTAATGCAACAGGAAAGCAATCACAAGATGCAGAAATCATGGTTGGTAACCATAACCTAAATTGCAGAATTCCTCTATCAGTCTCATCAACAAAGCAACAAGATTAGATGAACAACAATGACTAATGCAATAGGAAATCCCACTTTTAGTTCATTAGGATTACGTATTAAAAGAAATAGAGAGCTACAAGGGAAACGAAGAAGAGATCATCTGTACCAGGACATAGAGAAAAGATTTTGATGCAAAATAGGACATAGAATTCTCCTCGGAGTATATGTTCATGTTGCAATTAGTCTTTGAGATTCTTGAATTCACATCTCACTCATTTCAATCTGAGAATATTAAATTTATCAATCTTGCTTAATACCTGAAATGATAGAGAGCTCTCGCATGACAAAACTCCTCTAAGAGAAATATGATCACAAGTTCCTCTGGTTATAACTGGGAAAGGGGAAGAAGGTGTGCAGTTGAACTTCCACCATTGGAAATACTAAGAAAATAAAGACTCATGACGGATAACATTTGGCATTATTTAAAGATGTTGAAACGCCGTAGCCAATGCTGTGATTCTCCAGAGAGAGTATCATTGTCGCAAAAGACTAATAGAGGCTACAAATTAGGCAATCTTTGTTATGGAATACAGCAACACCAAATGCTAAGATGTCTCAAATTATCTTTGCTTAATATGATGTTTGAGTACCCATCCAACTAAAATAAAGGAAGAGATGAAATAATAATGACTTCGGCAGATCTCATTCGGCAAGTAGGCTAACTTGCAATGTAACAATTATCATTATTTTCTGACATATATGAAGAGATGCAAGATTCTCAAAACATTTGCAAAATAACCATCATTTTATCATTTCAAGAACCACTGAGCTTTTCGTCTCCTGTGATAGTTACATTATAACTGAATATATATAGCATCGGAAATCCTATGGAGAGTAACAAAACTCACCGTTTCGAGCGCTCTTGTGTGGTGACTTCCGTTGCTCCCAAAGCATTTATATATATAATATATATATATATATATATATACATACATATATCTCGGAAAAACCTGCAAAATACTTTGTTTTCCAGTTAGGAAGGGACTTAATAGCTACGTTGAACTACAATAACTTGATCAAGATATTTCCACAAAAGATCCAAAAGGATTTTCTAGTGTTTCAACTTTTCGGGAACATAGAAATTCTGCCAAAAATTTATGCAGCTGCGTTAAATTTCACAACCATTTCGAGCCCATAACAGAAATCCAAAGATGAAAGAAATTAAAGGATATGCGACACCAATTACTATAATGGAAAGAGAAGGCAAAGAAAAATCAGTTCAATTATATTTCAGGAGATTTGGCTACCATAGCAGTTTAGACTAAACAAGCAATCTTAAAATTCGCCTCTACTTAACAGAATTTAATAATACAAGAGAGAGAGAAACCAATTTATATATCCTCAAAGATCCGATCTAAAGGAGAAGAGAAAGCAGAAAAACAAAACCGAAATTTGATTTTCTAGTTCATCTTTATCACCTAAAGAAAATAAAAAATTGAAGCCTCAGGGCAGAGAAAGAATGGATCAATCAACAAAAAATTGACCAATATAGCAATAAGAACTACTACTAGTAATAAATCTATGGTGTAGAGCAAAGCAATCATCTAAGACCAGAAACCGATTCGGAACCAAGTAAATTAAATAGCTTCACGAACCCATTTCATTATCAATCTGGATAGATCTGTGTCCATTTCTTTTGGGCTTTAATGGCTGTAGAACAGAATCTTGATACTTGGAAGGCAGAGCCACAGCTCTCTTCTGCTTCTTGGACATTGATCTGGCCTTAGTATTGACTTTTTTTTTCTTCTGCTCTTGCTCTTGTTCTTTCTCATACACTAGAAATTGGCTTAAGATCAAACCATTGAAATTCAAAGCTCTTCGTCTTCTTCTCACGATTCTCCTCTGAATATAGGGGACTCCAACCACAGACCCTGCTGTTACCAGGTGAATTGCCTTCACAAGCAGATCAAGGCCTTGACAACGCCTAATTAAATTTGAAGAATACGGGGATAAACTTGAGGATGAATCCGTGGATGAGGCTAAAGATACAGAGCCGGCAGAAATTGAAGAACTAGATGATAATGATAAAGGGGGCGATGATGAGGAACGTGAAGGTGAAGCACAAGAAGTTGAAGAAAAAGAGTTGAGTGAGGATTTTCGAATCCTCATAGATGAATAAATTCAAGAAAAACAGAGAATGTTTCTACAAGATCAAGTTTGAATATACAGAAGAAGAAGAAGAAGAAGAAGAAGAGATCAAAATCCAAAACAAGACGACAGCAGGACTGGAGCGGAAGAGCTCAATACATATATAATAGATGGGTGCGGATATTTGCACTCCCAAAAATGTTAAGTACATCCCTTATTTTAAATACACCAAAATAAATGAAGTGGAAAAGATAATAATGTCCTCCAAAAAAAAATAATAATAATAATCAGAATGTTAAGTACACCCCTCCCAAAACCCTAATTCAAAAACCCAATCACTTCACCATTATACACATTTTCATAACTAAATCAATCAAAGTAGAGAGGCTTTGGCATCTGAAATTCTTCAACATTAGTTACTTTAAATTGAAATGGAAGATGATTATGTTTCATCCCACTCAAAAAAAGGTCAATTGGTAAGATTAAAACTTATTTTTTTGTTATTTTTCGCATATGGGGTTTTTTAGGTTCGAAAATGTGGTCGGCGAACCAGAGCCGACCACTCTTCATAGTGGTCGGCCAAACCTGGCTGACCAGTGTGAAGAGTGGTCAGCCAAGGCTCACCGACCACCCTTAAAAACGGTCAGCCTAACCTCGCTGACCTAAATCCTGACCACTTTTTTTCTTGATTACTATAATCCTATGATTAGTAAGATCTCAATAATGAACAAAAAAGAACAATTTTCGTATTAGACAAATTGGACAAGAAACTTATATTCACAATCCAAGACAGTGAGGATAAGAAACTTAAATTCGCAATCCAGATCATCGCATATTGGACAACATACTTAAATTCACATTCCATAACAGGATATCCCGACTAATTCGACGACATAAGATATCGATCATCTCATACGACGCCGGTAGGTGTGCTAGACATCGACCTCATCATCGGGATGATAAACGAAATCGAAATCGGGATCGGGTACGTGCTCTAGAGCTGCTACTAGCTCATGAAGGCGAGCTAATGTGGAAGTCTGACCTGCATCTTTGTAATGTTGAGGCCTATGCTGGGTATCACGACCAAATCGTAACAATTCCATCCTCGATATCTTATGTCGCCATATATGTATATTCCCATTATGTATTCTCATGTAAAATTTCCTATGTAATGACATTATTCCACATGCAGTGATATTCATCAATTCTCGTCGAGTTGGTAGGGATATCCTGTTATGGAATGTGAATTTAAGTATGTTGTCCAATATGTGATGATCTGGATTGTGAATTTAAGTTTCTTATCCTCACTGTTTTGGATTGTGAATATAAGTTTCTTGTCCAATTTGTCTAATGCGAAAATTTTTCGTTTTTGTTCATTGTTGAGATCTTACTAATCATAGAGGATCATAGTAATCAAGAAAAAAAGTGGTCGAGATTTAGGTCGGCGAGGTTAGGCTGACCGGTCGTAATTGTGGTCGGCGAGCCTTGGCTGACCAACCTTAAGGGTGGTCGGCCAGACCTGGCTGACCACTCTTCACAGGTCGACCACTATGAAGAGTGGTCGGCTCTGGTTCGCCGACCACATTTTCGAACCTAAAAACCCCCATATGCAAAAAATAACGAAAAAACAAGTTTTAATCTTATCAATTGACCTTTTTTTGAGTGGGATGAAGCATAATCATCTTCCATTTCAATTTAAAGTAACTAATGTTGAAGAATTTCAGATGCCAAAGCCTCTCTACTTGATTGAT
>JAWZTD010013705.1:0-23232 GCA_035221335.1 Echites panduratus | reverse complement strand
GGATCAATACTTGTTGGAGCATAGAGAAAAGATATCTTCTCAGTTTGATATTCTTAATTGGTGGAAGGTTAATTCAACCAAATATCCAATTATTGCAAAAATGGCTAGAGATGTGTTGGCAATTCCTATTTCCACAGTTGCTTCTGAAAGTGCTTTTAGCACAGGTGGGAGAGTAATTGATACTTATAGGAGTTCATTGACTCCTAAAGTGGTTGAGGCTTTAATATGTTCTGAGAATTGGTTCCGTTCAAAAAAGATAAACATGGATATGGAGGAACTTGTAGAAGAAATTGCAAAAATTGAATTTGGTAAGTATTTTTTACATAATCCTTTTTTTAATAAATGTTACATAGTTGACTTTTTTTTTTTTTGATTTTTTCAGATGGAAGATCAAGTACAAAAGCATGACCTACATACCTTGTTGAAGGCTTAACATTATATGATGATATTTTATATTGTTGTATTATAATGATTTATTATGATATTTATTTTGACTTTATTGTAATAAGATAATAGAAGAGTTTTTTTTTTTTTTTGTAGTATGAAGTTAATTATGATGTGTTATTTTAAATATTTAAAGTGTTGTTTTATTTTGGGCTATTGATTTTGTAGAATGTTTTTTATTGATTGAATTTGAGCCTTACATGATGAATGTAATTTTGTTATTGGGCCTTATAAATTATTTTCTTATGGACTAATAGGACAAAATAAATAAATAAATAAATCGGTTTTAAACCGAACCAAACCGATTTAAACCGATTATTGAACGGTTTGGTTTGGTTCGGTTATTCTCTATTAATAAAAACCGACAATTCAAAGTTTTATAAAACCGATTAGTTCGGTTCGGTTTCAAAAATCAATCAAAACCGACCGAACCGAACCGCTGAACACCCCTAGGTGTGATAGCCTTGGGCCTGAGACCTACAAACTCATCAAGTGGAAGTCCAAAAGCTAGAAGAATTGAAGTGAGAAAACATGGATAACAAAATGCCTTATGAACATTCGGGGGTTGTTGAACTACTTCAAGCATGTTATGAATAATAATGGCAAGTAAAGAGATTCCTACAATAGAATCTATACCATGAATCATGCGATAAACATCAATAAAGCACAACTCATTAAGAGATGGAGCTTTAGGAAAAATGTTATGATTGAAAAAGTAAATCGAAACTCTTTTTGAACCTTCCAATTGCTTGAGAAGTAAAGCTTCACGTCTTCTATTTTGACCCACTATTGAGTGAGTCAAACTAAGATTATATAAGGCAGTAGTGAAGGAAAAATCAACATCTGAATCAAGGGAATCAATTTTGTGGGTTGGAAAATGCCCTAGGTCAGGAACGTTAAGTATTTGAGCAAGATTATCACCATTTAAATGAATATGCATTCCCCTAACATGTGTGTGGATTGTGGTTAATTTTAAAAGATTTATTAAGCATATTAGCATAAAATTCTTCCACTAAAGGGGATAGTAAAGGGTAGGGGGTGAAGAATAGAACTCCATCCAAGGGTGGTAAAATGGGTAGTGATATGAAGTTCTTCATCTAAAGTGGGATCAATACTTTGCTCAAAAATCCAAAAATGATTTGTGCTTTTTTCCTACCCTTGTTCATTTTAGAAAGAGATGAAATGGATATGATCAAAAGACATTGGAGAGGGAGAATCCTCATTTCTTCCGTGGCTTCTGACTCTCTTCTCCTTCTAGGCATTTTATGTATACACATAAGGTGTATGTATACAAAATAAGAAAAAACTCCCTAAAACACAAGGAACATTTCTAAAACACAAAAGAAACAAATACTCAACAAAAACTCCAATTAACTCAAACCGTTTCTGAATCAATCATCCTCAATAGACAAAATAATAAGTAAAATTCATCAAAAAGATTGAATAAGAACGAATTTACCACATGTACTTGGAATGATTTTACCACTTGTAGAATCTTCAATGTTGAATTTGGGTTTATAGAACAAAAGATGGATGAAGAAAAATGGAGGAAAAAAAAAAGATGAATGTTGGGTATAGAGAGAAGGAAAATGAAAGAAAGAAGAGGGAAATTTTAGTAGGTTGAAAGAAAGGAAGACGTGGGTAGTCAACAAATTGGTTCGTCTGGCGCCAACAAGGAGTGATCCGATGCCAGATGATGGTTTGGAGAAATTGAAATTTGGAGCAGAGAAGGTCTGACATTGCGTCTGGTGCAGTGTCTGGAGCCATATGAGGTGTAGAATCGAACAGTTTTGTGTCGTTTGGTCAATTTATTATACTACATGAAATAAGTTATTTTCAAAACACATTCTAAAAATATTAATAAAGTAAAATGGAATAAAATAAATTATTTAATGCTAAAATTAAAATAAGAAACTCTTCATGGGTTGCCTTTCAAAAACGCCTTTGGTTAACTTCGTTTGGCCCGAGAGTCTTCTTCTACTTATGGTGCTTGGGAGCATGGAATTTCAAGGTGCATAACATCAGTGGTATGAAGTTCAAAACCTTCATAGAATGGTTTGAGAAGATGTCCATTGACCTTGAGTATCTTTCCGGTTTCAGAACTATGAACTTCAACTGCACCATGATGTAAAACATTAGTCAAAAGGAATGGACCAATCCATCTGGACATTAACTTGCCTGGAAATAGTTTAAGTCTAGACATGTAAAGTAATACCTTTTGACCAACAAAGAACTCTTTATGTGATAAGGAATTATTATGATAATTTTTTTATTTATCTTTAAAGATATAAGCATTAGCATAAGCATCATTCCTTATCTCTTCAAGTTCTTGGATTTGTAACTCCCTATGGTGCATAGCATTAGGAAAATCAAAATTGCATTGCCTTATAGCCCAATATGCTTCATGTTCAATTTCCTCTAGAAGATGACAACATTTACAATTAAACCAACCTATAAGGAGACATGCCAATTGGTGTTTTGAATGCAGTCTTAGAAGTCCAAAATGCATCACCCAAATGTGAGCTCCAATCTTTCCTATTTGAGTTGACAACTTTTTCCAAAATGGACTTAATTTCTCTATTAGAAACTTCAGCGTGACCATAAGTTTGTGGATAATATGTAGAGGAAACTCTATGTTGGACATGATATCGTATAAACAAAGTTTCAACAATCCTATTGCAAAAAAGAGTTCCTCTATGATTGGAATTTGATGGTGAGAAAATTTGCTTTAATATATTTGATGCCATGAAATTCCATTCTGATGCATGCTTTGTGTCTTTAATAGATATTATGGATCTTCTAGTTGAAGAAATGCATGAGTTATCTGATTCTGAATTAATGCATGCAATTCTTACACTTAGTATTGATGAAGAATTTTTGGATAAATTGTCTATGAATGTTGATCAAGACATAATTGACACTGTCACAAGACTGTCTGCAAATGCTATATCTGAACTTAAGCTTGATTTGTCAGTCTCTATAAATAATATTAAACCTACTATTAAATGTCCACCTTCTCTTGAATTGAGGCCTTTGCCTGCATACCTTAAATACTCTTATTTGGGAAAAGGAAATTCATTGCTAGTTATAATTGCTAATAATTTGATCAATAAGGCAAATTAGTATCAAATTATTCAAAGTTCTTAGAAATAATGTAACTGCAATTGGTTGGACATTGGTTGACATAAAAGGAATTAGTTCATCTACATGTATACATAGAATTTTGTTAGAAGATGAGGTTAAACCTTACACAGAAGCAAAGAGAAGGCTAAATCCACCTATGTTAGAGGTTGTCAAGAAAGAAGTTCTGAACTTCTTGATTCTGGAATCATTTATCTAGAAATTGATTCTCAATAGGTAAGTCCTATTCATGTTGTTCTTAAGAAATCCGGAATAATTGTTATTGAGAATGATGAAGGAGACAACGTACTTACTAGAGTGCAAAATGGATGGCGAGTTGGCATTGATTACAGAAAATTAAATGCATAAGCTAGGATGGATCACTTTCCACTCCCCTTCATAGATCAAATGTTAGATTGCAATTACCCCCAAGGATTACGTTAAAACCACATTTACATGTCCATTTGGAACTTTTGCATATAGAAGGATGAATTTTGGATTCGCAATGCATCTTCTACTTTTCAAAGATGCATGATGCCTATTTTCTCTAAATATGTAACTAATATAATTGAGGTTTTCATGAATGATTTTACTGTTTATGGAGATACTTTTGATGCATGTTTGGAAAATTTAGACCTTGTTCTTAAAAGATGTGTAGAATCTAACCTTGTGTTGAATTTTGAGACGTGTCACTTAATGGTGGAACAAGACATTGTTTTAGGACATACGGTTTCAGCAAAATGGTTTGAAGTTGACAAAGCAAAAGTGGATGTAATTAAATCACTTCCTTTCACAAATTTGAAAGAGATAAGAGGTTTTTTTGGTCATGATGGGTTCTATAAAAGATTTATAAAGGATTTCTCAAAAATAGCTCAACATTTGTGTTCTCTTCTTCAAAAAGATGTACCCTTTGAATTCAGTGATGCTTGTAAGAATGCTTTTCATGCCTTAAAAGAAAGTTTTATTTTTGCACCTCTTATTCAACCTCCTAACTGGAATTTGCCTTTTGAGCTAATTTGTGATAAGGCAGTTGGAACTGTTTTAGGTCAAACGAAGGATAAGTTGCCATTTGTGATCTACTATGCACCAAGGACATCAGGCGCTGCTCAATCTAATTACATTACTATAGAGAAGGAGATATTTTTTATTGTTTTTGCATTAGAAAAGTTTAGATCTTATTTGTTGGGTACTAAAGTAATAATTTTTTTCTGATCATGCAGCTCTTAGGTATCTATTTAAGAAGAAGGAATCTAAACCCCGCCTCTTGTGCTGGATATTATTGCTTCAAGAGTTTGACATTGAGACCCAAGATAAGAAGGGAGCTGAAAATTTTGTTGCTGACCATCTTAGCAGGTTGACTTATAATGGGGAAGTTTTTCCTATCTCTGAACTTTTTCTTGAAGAACATTTATATAAATTTCATGGTTTTCTTCCTTGGTATGCTGATATGGTAAATTATATTGTTACTAGGGAACTACCATTAGAATTATCTAGAGCTCAAAAGGATAAAATTAAGAATGATTCTAAATACTATTTATGGGATAACCCCTACCTGTTTAAAATTTGCTCTGATAATGTGATTCGCTGTTGTGTGCCTGGTAATGAAATTGAGTCTATTTTAGCATTTTGTCACACATGTGAAGTAGAAGGTCATTTTGGTCCCATGCCTTGAGGTTTTGGAATGTCGTTTTTATTATCCTAATTTGAATAAAGATACATATTTGTATGTAAGAGCATGTAATGAATGCCAAAGAGTAGGAACCATATCTAGGAGAGATGAGATGCCCTTATCTAATGTTCTTACATCTGAAATATTTGATTTATTTAGATTTGATAATCTTTACATCTTACTACAGTTGATTATGTATCTAAATGGGTTGAAGTTAAGGCTACACGGACTAATGATGCAAAAGTTGTGGTTGATTTCATTAAAGACAATATTTTTACTAGATTTGGCATTCCTAGGGCAATAATAAGTGATAGAGGAACTCATTTTTGGAATAGGATTGTTGAAACTTTGTTCAAACGATGTCATTTCCAACATAGAGTTTCCACTGCATATCATCCACAATCTTATGGTCAAGCATAAGTTTCTAATAGAGAAATTAAGTCTATTTTGGAAAAAGTTGTCAACCCAAATAGGAAAGGTTGGAGCTCACATCTAGATGATGCTTTTCGTTCTTATAGGACTGCATTCAAAATACCAATTGGCATGTCTCCTTATAGGTTAGTTTATGGGAAATCTTGTCATCTTCTAGTGGAAATTGAACATAAAGCATATTGGGCTATAAGGTAATGCAATTTTGATTTTCCTAATGCTATGCACCATAGGAAGTTACAAATCCAAGAACTTGAAGAGATAAGGAATGATGCTTATGCTAATGCTTCCATCTCTAAAGATAAATAAAAAAATTATCATCATAAGTTCTTATCATGTAAAGAGTTCTTTGTTGGTCAAAAGGTGTTGCTTTACATGTGTAGACTTAAACTATTTCCGTGCAAGTTAATGTCAAGATAGATTGGTCCATTCCTTGTGACTAATGTGTTATAGCATGGTGCAGTTGAAGTTCGTAGTTTTGGATCCGGAAAGATACTCAAGGTTAATGGACATTCGTCTCAAACCATTCTATTAAGGTTTTGAACTTCATACCACTGATGTTATGCACCTTGAAATTCCATCCTTCGAAGCACCATAAGTAGAAGAAGGTCGTCGAGCCAAATGACGTTAACGAAAGGCGCTTTTGGGAGGCAACCCATGAAGAGTTTCTTATTTTAATTTTAGCATTAAATAATTCTTTTATTCTATTTTTCTTTATTAACCTTTTAGACTGTTTTTTGAAAATAACTTATTTCATATTTTATAGGAAGTTAACCAAACGGAACAAAGCCGTTCAGTTCCGCACCATAGCCTAAATAGGACCACACCATCTGGCGCCTAGGCTTGCACCGGACACACCCATCCGGCTTGGAACACTGCACCGGATGCAGTGCGGAACCTAGCCGGCTCCAGACATACCCCTTTGTTGACAATTTTTTTTGTTTGACTCCTTTATTTTAAAACCCACTTCTTCCTTTCTTTCAACCTATCGAAATTTCCTTCATCTTTCTTCATTTTCCTTCTCTCTATACCCAACATTCATTCTTTTTTGTTTTCTCCATTTTTCTTCAACAATCTTTTTCCCTCTAAACCCAAATTCAACATTGGAGATTCTACAAGTTGTAAAATTGTGCCAAGTACATGTTTTAAATTCGTTCTTATTCATTCTTTTTGGTGAATTTTACTTATTATTTTGTCTATTGAGGATGATTGAAGGAGAAAGGGTTTGAGTTAATTGGAGTTTTTGTTGAGTATTTATTTCTTTTTATGTTTTCATATTGTTCCTTATGTTCTTGAGAGTTCTTTTCTTATGTTATATTTACTTAGTTCTTGCTACATTTTGTACACACCCTATGTGTTTGATAAACTGCCTAGAAGGGAGAAGAGAGTTAGAAGCCATGGGGCAAATGAGGATTCTCCTCCTCTAATGCCGTTTGATCATATCCATTTCACCTCTTTCAAAAATGAACTATGGTTGGAAAAAAAGCAAATGGATGTCAAAATAGCATTTCTTAATGGAAACTTACTCGAGGATGTGTACATGATACAACCAGAGGGTTTTGTCGATCCATAGAATTCTAATAAGGTATATAAGCATAAAACATTCATTTTTGGATTGAAGCAAGCTTCTCGTAGTTGGAATCTTCATTTGATGATGCAATTAAAGAATTCGGATTCATCAAAAATGAAGATGAGCCTTGTGTCAATAAGAAAACTAGTGAAAGAGAAATAGTTTTTCTAGTGCTTTATGTTGATGACATCTTGCTCATTGGAAACGATATCCCCGATGTGATTCCATGGAATTGAAGTTTCTCATATCAATGGCCCAACTCCAAGGTTCGAATCACATAGCAAAGTTCCCAAGACTTCATCAAAGATCAAGGTTGTTTCATTGACCTATGTTGTCTTGCACTGATTTTGTTAGACTAATCACACCCCACCAAAAGTGTAAGAAGCCCTAAAATATAATTAATTCATCATTCAAAGTTGTATTTGATTACAAAACATGAAGTATTTATAACCAAAGACTCAACTAAACCCTAATTAGGTCATCTAAGGATGTTAATTACATAAAACACCCTTAAACTAACAAGAAAAGATAATTATAATAAACGAAGAAGACTGAAGCGTATCGCTGCTGGAAGACACCTGTCTGGCGCCTGATGCACCTCTTTCCCTTCCTGACCAGAGCCTGACATTGAACCCGACACCACACCGGACTCCTTTTGTTTTGGGGCTGTTTTTGGCATGAAAGTGGCTAGCGTCGGATTGTTAATGCTTGGTGCCTGCTATGCCATTCCTCCCACACTTTTGTGCATCCTTTTGGCTCTATTTCATCCATGTTTCATTTAGTTTTGAATTCCTTTCAAATTGGTTGAATTTTGGACATGAAATGAAGCCCTTGAACCCTAACATTGATGTTATACTACAAGACTTTGAATCTCCTTCACTTTCATGAATTCTTTCCACATTAAAGTTGATTTTCAAATTAAGTTATTCTTCATGCTTGAACATCATTGTCTTCAAGCTTTCTTCACACTTGACTTGTTGATCCTTTGAAGTATTATTCCTTCCATGGGATCTCATCATCACCTCCTTTGGAAAGATTTGTCTTCAAATCTTCCAATCTTGAAATATAATCTTTATCTTTATAAGCACCTTTCCATGTTGTTTCAATCAAAGCTCCTTGGTCTACATCATCCTCCCCTTCTTCAATAAGATTCGTCCTAGAATCTCCAAGTCCTACATGAAAAAGAGAACGATTAATAACATGATTGTCTCCTTGGAAGTTGTAATGTAAGAATGCCTTACCATCATCTTCTTCAAAGGTGGTGGTCTTTCCTTTATTGATATGTATTCCTTCTCATGAATAATGAACTCATTAGAAGCAATAGTATAATAAAGGAATACCATCTAATTTAAACTCAAAGGATATAGAATAATGTCACTCATAACTTCCATTGGTTTATTACTCCAATAAGCATTAAATAGAAGACTTTCAAACATAGAAATAAAGCATGGTAAGCTCCAAAAATACATAGTTCTAGACATCAAATCTGGAATTTTGACACCTTAAGCTCAAGAAACAATTTCTTTTCAAAGCATACACAATTCTTCCATCTAGATCATCAAACATATGTATAGGATTAACAATAAGATAACTCTCACATATACTAGATTCTTATGTATTCTCAAGATGGTTAACATTGTAGTCACGGAAAGATAAGAAATGTTCCAAAAATCTCAGCATTTCTCTATTGTTGGCACAAAATACAATCCATATGATCATGTAATTAAACCAAACATGCCAAATAGAGATTAAACACATAACAAACTCGTTGTCCTCTTCAACAGAGAATCTTCAATATCATTAAAGAATAATTTGTCATCATGAAACATCTTTATAAGATTTTAATAGGCATTCTCCAACATTTATAGGTGTTTTCTTCATGTGTAGTCCTAAAACATTCTTTCTAAACAAGATATTCAAAGGTATAGGACTAACATGTCTCACAAAGTTTAGTTTATGATTCTCAAGATAAAATATCTTCAAGGAGTTATCATGCTTGGGACATTCAAGATCAGATAGAGTATCAACTCTAGGCATGCTATCATGAAACTCATAAGCATTGAATCTAAGAATCAACAAAAGATATACAAACCAAGCATTCATGTCTATATGAAAATCATGAAGTTCCTAGACTTCCTTAAAATGCAAATTCTCAACATGATATGCTTCCTCAACAAGTCTCAACAAAGTGTGATAATTCAAATGTTTAGAATTTCTCCCTGTACTCACAATGAAATACATTTCAAACAAGATAGTCAAGCAATTAGGATCTTTCAAGAATAGGCATATTACTACACAATGATACCAATTATCACCAAGAATGACAACATCAAAGGTCCATAACAATTGATCATCCAAGATGAACTTAGAAATTCTACTCATATAAGTTCCAAAAATGTGTTTCCACAAGAATTCCAAGTCATTCAAAACAATTGAATGTGTACCCAAAGTAATTCCATCAAGCTCAACTATGAACAAGTCATACATAGAATCCAAAGGCACAAAGAAAGTATTCCTTTCAAATAAAGCTTCAACATAACTATAGGATTCAATATATTCCACTTGTTTTGAATTATTAAGCACAAGTACACAAACATGTTCATTTTCTTTCACAAATGCAAAATCTTTCAAAATTTTCATAAAATTCTTGGAAATACAAAATCGGTTTCTCCCAAACAAAAGGTCATCATGCTTAGAAGAATTTAGAACAACACCCTTTCCACATATATCATGAGTATTTCTAAAATCATACTTAACCAAATATAACATTCTTTCATGTTCAAATCACATTGGTTCACATAAGATTCCTTCAAAATTTTGAAGTCCATTAAAGTTGTAACAATACTCAAAGAAGTACAAAACATGCTTTCTTTAATCAAGGAATCATTATGTTCAAGTAATGTAACAAGAGTTTCTTGCTTACAAACCTCATAAGCATTTCCACTATCATACCTCGCAGTGGACAAACTTGTCACCAAGTGTAGCATCTTGCTCATACTCAATTGTTCATTGTCATCTTTCTCTTCCATTGACTCTTCAAATTCCTCTAATTGTGGCAAAAGAACACTAGAAGAAGATTGATTAGTGATAGGATTAGAAATCAAAACTTCTTTGTATGCCCTCATCAAAGCATTTTTATTCTCTCTTCCTTTTTCAATTGAGCTCTCTTTCTCTTCACTCAATTCTTTTCTTTCAATTTATTTCTTGTCCTTAAGTTTCTTTGTTTGCCTCATCTCTTTTACCTCATTGAGTCTCTCTTCTTTTTCTTCCACATTTTTCTCACTTGCCAACTCTTCTTTTTCTTCACTTGGAGTCTTTTCACCTTTTGTCATTGTCATCTCTCTTTTCCATTTATAGAATGTTTCCATTCCTCTATTCAACCTCATTTGATCCTTTTTAATCACTTTTGGTGACATTGAGACAAAATGCATCTTCTTTCTACGCGTCTTGAAAAGTCTTCAAGCATAACTCAATTTTTAACTTGTCATGGATTTCCCAACAACAAATGTCCTTCTCTCGTGGGTACCACATCAAACAACACTTCATCCTCATAACCCCCAATAGAAAAAGGAATCACTACTTGTTTTTCAACCATAAACCCTTCATTCTAATTCATACCATGAAGCTTGTAAGGATTTGGATGGTCCTTGCATTGAAGTCTCAAACACTCCACCAAATATTGACTAGTCATGTTCACACCTCTTCCACTATCAATTATACCACACATTTCACAACAAATAGGTCTTCCCCTTCGTTGTCCACTTCATGAAGTGTCAAGCATTCACCATCTTCCTTCACTTCACTTGAAGTCTCTTGCCATTGATCCTTCTCAAAACATTCTTGAGTGGAATATCATGGATTTGTTCATTTTCTTCACATTCTTGTGGCTCTTCTTCAATCTTTTCTTCTATGGTGGTTATGGTTTCTACCTCTTTACTCACCATTTTCTTCCATGTTGGGCATTGTGATACTATATGTCCAACTTCATTGCATACAAAGTCCTTGTGTTGTTCTTCCCTTGACCTTGCATACAAAGTATTACTATGACTTGTGTTGCCATAAGATTTCCCATATGAGCTCCCTCCATTGTATTGGCCTTCAGTCTCCCATTGTGTTGGTCTTACAACCTCCACATGTCTTCCATGTCCCAATGGTTCCTGATGTTCATCATAGTTTGAATAAGAGTTTTTATCCCTTCTTTGTCACCGTGGGCCTTTCTCAACTTCATAGTCATTATATTCTTCATCATTGTACTCTTCATAGTCATGTCTTCTCCTTGGTAGATTTCATTGATAATATCTCTTTTCAGCTCCTTTTGATAGATATTTTCTAGAAGAACTAGGTTGATATTCTCCTCTCCCTCCTCCATGTTGAACATGTGTTCTAGGAGGTCCAACTTGGTGCACTTCAACCTTTCTTCCGTAGCAGTTAAACTCTAATTTCACTTCTATGCTCCAATCCTTCACTTCATTTAAAGGTCCCTTCTCATGTCATTGAACATTTGGTTCCATTTCTCCAAGAGTATGGCTAGCTCAACTTGAGATAATGTTCTTGTCATGTTTTACCTTCAAAGATCACAACACAAGAAAACAGGGAAATATGTATATATCCGCATTTGTCATGCATGTGTAGCTCTCTTTCAAGGCTTTTACTCACTCTAATAATCTCACTTCACTCAGCCTTTTTCCACTCCCAACATTTCTTCAAGTTCTTGAACAATTCTAATGAGTAATTGCAAACAACTTTGGCAAGAATGTCAAGTAGTCCACAAAACTCAAACAATTAGTCAATAGTTGTCAACAACTAGAACCAAAGTTATAGCAGTGTCAAAGATTTAACGTGCAATGATTTATGCACTCCAAGTCAAAAGATAGGTGAAAAGCATTTAATCAAACACTTAGAGTTCAAAGAATTGTGATCAAAATAATCTCTACAATACCAATTTTTTTAATCAAGTCCTTTGACCTCAATTAGGCTCAATATAAGAGGTAATTCACATTCAAAACATCAACAACTCCATCTCAATTCAACAAATCAAACAAGATAACAACAAATTTTGCATGATTTTTGAATTTTTCTTTCTCACTTTTTTCAGAATGTTCTTGCTCTATTTTCCTTCCTTTTGGTTTTTCTTCTTTTGATCTTTCTTTTTTGTGTTTTTTCTTTTGTAGAGATAGAAGTACATGAGGAAACACTTAACAAATTAAATCAGCCCTTGTTTTTGGCCTTGGGCTTGATCCACACAATCACAATTGATCACAAGACCAGAAGTAAGATAGATTTGTTTGAACAAAACACAAATCATAGATCTTCAAAGAAACAAATATGTCAAAGAAAGCAATTAAGATAGTCTAATCTAAGATGAATGGCCTAAGCTTTGATACCAGGATGATGTGATCCCATGGAATTGAAGTTTTCATATCAATGACCCAATTGCAAGGTTCCAATCACATAGCAAAATTATCAAGACTTCATCAAAGATCAAGGTTGTTTCATTGACCTATGTTGTCTTGCAACATCAACAAATGATTTGATTTTGTTAGACTAATCACACCTTGACCAAAAGTGTAAGAAGCCCTAAGAATTGTCTGAGAACCCTAGAAGGATTTTAAGCACAAACCCTCAAAGAAGACAATGTTTGATCTTTCAAAGAGAAACTCTCAAAGAGAAAATATATTTAATTCATCATTCGAAATTGTATTTGATTACAAAACATGAAGTATTTATAACTAAAGACTCAACTAAACCCTAATTAGGTCCTCCAAGGATATTAATTACATAAAACACTCTTAAATTCACAAGAAAACACCATTAAAAAATAAGAAGACCGAACCTTATTACCACTGGAAGACACCTGTTCGACGCCAGGCAACTTGGGGTCAGCGCCAGATGCACCTGTTTCCCTTCTTGTTCGGTTCCTGACACTGCACCGGACACCACACCGGACTCCTTCTGTTTTGGGGCTATTTTGGCATGAAAGTCGCTAGCACATGATGGTAGCTATGCCATTCCTCCCACACTTTTGTGCATCCTTTAAGCTCTATTTCATCCATGCTTCATATAGTTTTGAATTCCTTTCAAATTGGTTGCATTTTGGACATGAAATGAAGCCCTTGAACCCCAACATTGATGTTATACTGCAAGACTTTCAATCTCCATTACTTTCATGAAATCTTTCCACAATAAAGTTGGTCTTCAAATCAAGTTGTTTTTCATGCTTGAACATCATTGTCTTCTAGCTTTCTTCACACTTGACTTGTTGATCATTTGAAGTATTATTAAATACATGGGATCGCATCATCCAATCCTTCTTTGGAAAGATTTCACGCAGACCAAAGACCTTTGATTGAAGATTTGAGGACAAATCTTTTCGAAGAATTAGGGGATGATGAGATCCCATGGAAGGAATGAAGCATCAAAGGATCAACATTTCAAGTGTAAAGAAAGTTTTAAAGAGAATGATGTTCAAGCATGAAGAAAAATTTGATTTGAAGACCAACTTTAATGTGGAAAGATTTCATGAAAGTAAAGGAGATTTAAAAGTTTTGTAGTATAACATCAATGTTGGGGGTGAAAGGCTTCATTTTATGTCCAAAATGCAACAAGATGGAAGGAATTGAAAACTATATGGAACATGGAAGAAATGGAGCCAAAGGAGTGAAGAAATCAAGTGGGAAAAAGGCCATCAGGCGCTAGCCATAAGTGAGCCGGCACCTGACCAAAATAGCCCCAAAATCTGATGCCAACCAGTGGCATTCTAGTGCTTGGTCTAGTGCCTTGCCTGGAGCCGGACAGGAGGAGGAGTTTAGGCAGCCGACGCTGGATCCTAGTTGCTGGGCTCTAGATGGCTTGCTTCCAACAACGGCAGGCTTCATTCTTCTTCGTTTTTAATGGTCTTTTCTTGTTGGTTTAAGGGTGTTTGATGTAATAAACATCCTTGGAAGACAAAATTAGGGTTTAGTTGAGTCTTGGTTACAAATACTTCATGTTTCGTAATCAAATACAACTCTGAATCATGAATTAAACATATTTTCTCTTTGAGAGTTTCTCTTTGAATGATCAAATATGATCTTCTTAGAGGTTTTGTGAGAATCTTTCTAGGTTTTCGTACAATTCTTAGGGCTTCTTACACTTTTGATTGGGGTGTGATTAGTCTAAAAAGATCAAGTCATTGGTTGATGTTGTAAGACAACATAGGTCAATGAAATAACCTTGATCTTTGATGAAGTCTTGGGAATTCTGCTATGTGATTGGATCCCTGGAGTTGGGCCATTGATATGAGAAACTGCAATATCATGGGATCACATCATCTTGGTATTAGAGCTTACGCTATTAATCTTAGATTGGACTATCTTAATTGCTTTCTTTGTGTTGTGTTAAGTTCATAATTGTTTCTTTGAAAATCTATGATCTTATGTTTGTGATTTGTATCTTATTCTATCAAATCTATCTTACTTCTTATCTTGTAATCAATTGTGTTTGTGTGGATCAAGCTTGAGGCCAAAAAAACAAGGGCTGATTCAATTTGTTATGTGTTTCTTCATCTACTTCCATCTCTACAAAAGAAAAATACAAAAAAGAAAGATCGAAAGAAGAAAAAAAATAGAGCAAGAAAATTATGAGAAAGAAAAATTCAAAAATCATCCAAAAATTGTTGAAATTGTTGATATCTTGCTTGATTTATTAAATTGAGATGGAGTTGTTGATGTTTTGAATGTGATTTGCCTTTTGTTTGAGCCTAATTGAGATCAATGGACTTGATTACAAAATTTTGGTATTGCAAAGATTATTTTGATCACAGTTCTTTGAACTCTAATTGTTTGATTAAATGCTTTCATCTATGACTAAATACATAGTTTATTGCTCATTGACCTAAATCTTTGAAACTCTTATATCTTTGGTTCTAGTTGTTGACAAATATTGACTAATTGATTGAGTTTTGTGGACTATACTTGACATTCTTGCCTATATTGTTTGCAATTTCTCATTAGAATTGTTCAAGAACTTGAAGAAGGGTTGAGAGTGGAAAATGTCTGAGTGAAGTGAGATCATTAGAGTGAGTAAAAGATTTGAAAGAGAGCTATACGTGAGGTACAAGTGAGGCTATATACATATATCCCTATTTTCTTGTTTGTTCAATTCGTGTCGATGCAACATGTCAAGGTCATTAACTAAAGCTGAATGTGCCCTAATCTTGGAGAAGATGGAACAATTGTCAAACCAAATAAAGGATTGGAGCAAAGACTTGAAGTTACAAAATGGCATCAATGAAAGAAAGGTTGAAGAGCAACAAGTTAAACCTTCTAGAACACATGTTCATCAAGGAGGAAGGAGAGGGGAATGTCAACCTATTATTTTTAGAAGTTATCCATCAAAAGGAGCTAAAAAGAGATGTTATCCAAGAAATCTACCAAGGAGAAAACATGAATATGAAGAGCATAATGATGATGACTACTATGACCATGTTGTGGAAGTGAAGCCAAGAAGGGATAGTTTACCTATCTTTCACTCAAGGGACAAAGAGTGTTGGGGACTACCTTGAACTATTGGAGTTAAACACGGTGGTAACTAACCTCAAGAAAGATAGGGTAGCTTCAATGGCTATATTTCTCAAGGGGCTAAGAAGGGAAATCAAGGAAAAATTTGAGCCCCATCTTTTTGTTGATTTTGATGAAACGGTACAAATGGCCACACAAGTTGAAAAGAAATCATCATATGGGAGAACTTATGCAAGCTCAAATCATGTTTCTTCTTCATCAACTAAAGTACAAAGTGATTGTTGGTTAAGGGAAGAACAACACAAGTGCTTTGTATGCAATGAGATTGGACATGGTGTATCACAATGCCCAACATGGAAGAAAATGGTGAGTAAAGAGGAAGAGACCACAACCACCATAGAAGAAAAGATTGAAGAAGAAATCCAAGAAGGAGAAGAAAATGAACAAATCCATGATATTCCACTTCAAAAATGTTTTGAGAAGGATCAATTGCAAGAGACTTCAAGTGAAGTGAAGGAAGATGGTGAATGCTTGACACTTCATGACGGGAACAACAAAGGAGAAGACCCATTTGTTGTGAAATGTGTGGTGTATGAGCATCCTTGTTACATGGTGATTGATAGTGGAAGAGCTGTGAATATGGCTAGACAATATTTGGTGGATTGGTTGAGGCTTAAATGCAAGGAACATCCAAAATATTACAAGCTTCAAGGAATCGATGCGAAAGATGAATTTGTGGTTGAAAAACTAGTGATTCCATTTTCTATTGTGGGTTATGATAATGAGGTGTTGTTTGATGTGGTACCCATGATAGAAAGGCATTTGTTGTTGGGAAATCCATGGCTAGTTCAAAAGGGAGCTACACTTGAAGACCAAGGTAGAAAGTATGCCTTCAAGAAGGATAGAAAGAAGATGCATTTTGTTTCTATATCACCAAATACGATTAAAAAGGAACAAATAATGTTGAATAGAGAAATGGAAACATTCTATAGATGGAAACGAGAGATGAGAATGACAAAAGGTGAAAAGAATCCAAGTGAAGAAAAAGAAGAGTTGGCAAGTGAGAAAAAAGAGGAAGAAAAAGAAGAGAGACTCAATGAGGTAAAAGAGATGAGGCAAGAAAAGAAACTTGAGGACAAGAAAGAAATTGAAAGAAAAGAATTGAGTGAAGAGAAAGAGAGTTCATTCGAAAAAGAAAGAGAGAATAAGAATACTTTGTCTCGATTTCTAATCCTAACATTAATCATTCTTTTTCCAGTGTTCTTGTACAAAACTTTCAGGAATTTGAAAAGTCAATCAAGTAGAAAGATGACAATGAACAAGTGAGGATGAGCAAGATGCTACAATGGTACACCCTCATATCCACACTTGATGACAAGTTGTTGAAATTGGAGCAAGAAAGAACATTGTCCACTGCAAGGTATAATAGTAGAAATGCTTATGAGGTTTGTAACCAAGAAACTCTTGTGACATTACTTGAACATAATGATTCCTTGATTAAAGAAAGCATGTCTAGTACTTCTTTGAGTATCGTTACAGTTTTCATGGATTTCAAAATTGTGAAGGAATCTTATGTAAACCAATGTGAATATGAACATGATTGTGTATTTGTGTTTAATGCTTGAAGACAAGTGGAATATGTTGAATCCTATATTCATGTTGAACCTTTACTTCAGGGGAATACTTTGTTTATGGCTATGGATTCTATGTATAACTTGTTCTTAGTTGAGCTTGACGAAATATCTTTCGTAGACATTCATTTGTTTTGAATGACTTGAAATTCTTGTGGAAACACATTCTTGGAACTTATATGAGTAAAATTTCTAAGTTCATCTTGATTGGTGGATTGTTATGGATCTTTGATGTTGTCATTGTTGAAGATAATTGATATTCTTGTGGAGTGATGTGCCTATTCTTGAAAGATCCTAATTGCTTGACTACCTTGTTTGAAATGACTTTCATTGTGAGTAATTTTGAACCATTGAATTATCACTCTTTGTTGAGACTTGTTGAGAAAGCATATCATATTGAGAATTTGATTTTTTGAGGAAGTCTTGGAACTTCATGATTTTCATATAGCATGAATGCTTGGTTTGTATTTCTTTTGTTGATTCTTAGATTCAATACTTATGAGTTTCATGATGGGATGCCTAGAGTTGATACTCGATGTGATCTTGAATGTCCCAAGCATGAAAATTCTTTGAAGTTGTTGTTTCTTGAGTATTATGACATGGAGTGTGTGAGATATGTTAGTCCTAAACCTTTGAATATCTTGTTGTTTAGAAAGCATATTGTATTACTATAAAAATGAAGAAAACACCTACGAATGTTGGAGAATGCTTGTTAAAATCTAACGAAAAGGTGTTTCATGATGACAAATTGTTCTTTAATGAGATTGAAGATTCATTTGTTGAAGAGGACAATGAGATAGTTAAGTTCTTAGTCTCTATTTGGCTTGTTTGGTGGAACTAAATGATGATATGGATTGTATTTTGTGCCAACAATAGAGAAATGCTAAGATTTTTGGAACATTTCTTATCTTTATATGACTACAATGTTAACCATCTTGAGGATACATTGGAATCTAGCTTATGTGAGAGTTATCTTATTGTTAATCCTATGCATATGTTTGATCATTTAGATGGAAGACTTGTATATGCTTTGAAAAGAAAGTGTTTCTTGAGGTTAATGTATCAAAATTCCAGATTTGATGTTCTTTAGACCAATGGGATTTGCATCTTGTGACTTGATGGCAAGAGTTATGTATTTTTGGAGCTTACCATGCATGAATTCTATATTTGAAAGTCTTCTATTTAATGCTTATTAGTGTAATAAACCAATGGAAGTTATGAGTGATATTATTCTATTTTATTTGAGTTTAAATTGGATGGTATTAATTTCTTATACTATTGCTTCTAATGAGTTTATTATTGATAAGAAGGAATCCAAATCAATAAAGGAGAGACCACCACATTTGAAGAAGTGATGGTAAGGCATTCTTGCATTACAACTTCCATGAGGACAATTGGTAAGTATTTCTTGAATATGTTTTCAATCAATGTTATTAATCATTCTCTTTTTCAAGTAAGCCTTGGAGATTTGAGGACGGATCTTTTTAAAGAAAGGGGGATGATGTAGACCAAAGACCTTTGATTGAAACATGGAAAGGTGCTTATAAAGATAAACTTTATATTTCAAGATTTGAAGATTTGAGGACAAATCCTTCCAAAGAAGGAGGGGATGATGAGAACCTATGGAAGGAATGAGGCTTCATAAGGATCAACAAGATGTGATTCTTCCAAGACAGTTTTTGGAGGGTAGGTCGAATTCGCACCGAAGATAGGATTTCACCTAAGTTTAAGTTTGGATTAGTTAGAATGACCTATGAGATAGATTCCCATCAACCATTCTCTTGATTTGAAAGACTAATCACTACAACAATCCAAGTAATTGATAGTCCTAATGTAATTCTACAAGAACCTTAGAAGAGTTTTTGAAAGAATCTCACAACCAAGACAAGTCTTGGATTTTTGCTCTAAGAGTAGAGAAGAAGTGTTACTTCAATTTTCATTCATCTAAAAAAATTTTTGTTACAATAGATACAAGAGGAAAGGCTTATTTATAAGCAAACAATGACACAAAACAAAGCTGGCTAATAATTACACATAAGACCCCCAAACAAAATAAGAAACACAAAACAAACCCTACAAAACTAACAAGGAAGTTCGCTTCTGGCAGATAGGGATCCGGCATCTGTTGACACTTGCTGGGGGCCGGACAAGGCAAGTTGGCACAAGACTGAAGAAAAGTTGGAGGGCCGGATCGTTTTTGGATAGACTGGTCAAACATGGAGTAGATTGGCCTGCTCCAGACAAGAGTTTCCGGGCACCGGATGGTGGTTCTTTTTCCAACTTTGCCTTCATCATTTCTTCTTCATTTGTCCAGCCACTTGCAACTTCAATTCCATGTTCTTTTAGTAAGATTATGGCATGGTTTGAGGCTCCTTTAAGCTTCCAAAGGCTGAGACATTACAATAATTTTGAAGCCCATCTTCTTCAATAAACTTCAGGGTTTTATTGAATGACTTCAAGTTCAAGTAGTTGCATTTTAAAATGTCATCACTCCTTCTTGAACTTGAAATATGGAACTTTGCATGACCTAATTCTCCCATTATTGGTGTCTTTAAGAATGCTCTTCCAATGATGCCTTGAATAATCTTCAATCAATGTGAATTGCTCCTAGATTTTTGTATCATTCCCCCTCACGTAAAAGGATTCGTCCTCAAATACCTTGATTTTCATTTGAGTGGTTCCTAGGATCTCATCATTCCCCATCACTTCAAAAAGATTCATCCACGAATCTTCGATTCCTACATTAAGAAAAAGATAATCACTAGCATTGATTGAAGCATCAAAATGGTCCGATGCTATCCAAGGTTGATAATTATGGCCATCCATAGAAGTCGTCACCAAAATGGTATTACCATCCTTTGCCGGGTATTCTTTCTCACTGACCATAAAAATCATTAGATGAAATAACATAGACAAGGAATACATCTCACCTTAAGCACCAAGGAACAAAATTACATGAAGCAAAGCAGGACACAAAATGATATCATTAGATCACAAGGCATAAACCGGACAAGTTGATGTCCTCAAAAGTATGAGACAAAAATGAACTTCAAAACGTGACTAATGCATGTAAAGCATCAAGAAACAACTTCTTTCCAAACAAGTACATGCCCCACATTAAACTTATCAAGCATTTGCATAAGATGAAGACAAGAAGATTACCACATATGCTAGAATCTACAAGATTGTCAAAATTTTTCACATAGTACTCATTGAGAGTAGGAAATCATTCCAAGAAACTCAACATGTTCCCCTATTTGGTGCAAGACAACAATCTTATCATCATATCAATAGCACACCCCTCATGCCAAATAGAGATAAAAAATAAGAAATCCATTTCAATTTGTTAGACATGAAATACATCAAGATCATCAAAGAACAAATTTGTATCATAGAACACCTTATCAAAAGATAGTAACAAATATCCCCTAAGAATCATAGCTTTCTTTTTCATATGCAATCCTAAGACATGCTTTTTAAACAATAAATACAAGATCCTGGGATTAACATATATCACATGGTTCAAATTATGATTCCATAAATTCAATAATCCATGAAAGCCATAATCTTTGAACTTAAGAATCACAAGAAGAACTTTAAACCGAGCAATCATGTTGCCACCAAATTCATGAAGTTTCAAAACTTTCCTAGAATTCAAGATCTCAACATGATACGTAATTTCATAATTTCCAAACAAGCATTGATTCTCAAAAGATATAGAATTACTTTTCATATTCAACACAAAGAAGTGCTCCCTAAACAAGATAACCAAAAAATTAAGATGAATAATCATAATGCACATAAGACCGTATAAAGATAATTTGTTATTAATTTTCATTACAACAAAATCCATAATAATCAATTGTCGGAAACAAACTTGGATATCCAATCTAGGCAAATATTCACACAAAGCATAAAATTCAAATTGCCTTGCAAGAATCATCGAAAGACTTAAAATCCAAGCACTCATGTGGTTATCAAGATCACCAAGTTTGAAACCTTTCTTACCACTCATCTTTCCAACATGATATGCTTCAACAAAAGTCTCCCACAAAGATTTATTTCGAAGAGGTAAGTACCTCTTCCACAAGTGAATCATCATAAAACACAACTCAATCAAGATAGGATTATAAGCAACAACGAGTTTGCACTTTAGATAACAAAGACATGTATGTCTATCAAGAGTCTTAATTTAAAGTTCCACAAAACTCTATCATCTAAGACATACTTAGAATCTAAACTCTTGCATATCACAATGACAAACTTCCTCTTGTACATAAAACAATTTGAGGTATAAGGAGATATCATCTTACTCTTATCGTGGAGTTCTGTGGTCAACAAATCATATATGGAATTTCAAGGCATTATCAAAGCATTTCGATCACACAAATAATCTTCATGCTCATAGAATTCAATATAATAAACTTGTTTTGAAGCTTTAAGCATAAAAGCACAAAAATACTGATTTTCATCAAGTGTCATGAACTCAAAAATCCAAAGCACTTGATGATCTAGGACAAATTTGGATAACCTACTCATGTATGATGCCAAGATGTGCTTCCATAAGAAGTCCAAATAACTCCAAATATAAGAATGCTTCATCATATTCTTATCATGAAATTCAAAGACCAACAAGTCACATATAGAATTCTTAGGCATATACAAAACATTATCTAAAAACAAAGATTCAATATGCTCATGGAATTCATCATATAAAACTTGTTTGTCAACATTAAGCTCAAAATTACAAGCATGCCCTTTCATACTAGAATTCCTAGCAGGCTCAAGATGTAACGTAACATGCAAAAGACCTTTAGAAACACACATCTTAATCCCACTAGTTAAGAAATCATCATGCTTTAAAGTACTGACAAGAGCATCTTGCTCTCAAAATCACCACAAGCATTTACAAGCTCGAATTGTTTCACACAAGATTCCTCAATAATCATAAAGTCCATGAAAGCTCTAACAATGATCAAAGAAGTGCAAGAAATTCAATCATAGTATTACGCTTGCAAACATGGTAAGCAGATCCACAATCATATCTAACCATAGGAAACAAATTTTCGTGATAAAATTTCAACAAAACGTTCACCAAGAGTAGATATGAGAGTGTACCAATGAAGCCTCTTATGTACTTGCTCTTCATCAATGCCAAATTCCCTCTTGAATGCTTCTTCAAATCTCTGAAATTAAAACAATGAAATAATAGGAGAAGATTGGTCAAATTTAGGAGTAGAAATAAAATCTCTCTTCCCTCACTCTCTTGTTCTCTTTTCTCCTCTCTATCATTTTTCTCCTCGTTTTCTTCCCTCTCAAGATTTTCTACATTTGGGCTCACTTTTTCTTCACTCCTTTTCTGTCTCTCATTATTTTGCCTCTCAACTTCTTTCGTCATGAGGCTTACTTCCTCACATTGCTCTTGCTCTTGCTTTTCAATTTCTTTTTCTCTCTCGTTGTCATTTTTCCTATCATGCTCATCTTCTCTTTTAAGCTCTCTCTTTTCTCTCATTTCCTTTTTCTCATTTCGATCTTTCCTCTCATTGTTTTGCCATTTAAGTTATTTTTTTCCCTCTCATTCTCATTTTTCCGCTCATGCTCACTTGTTTTGCCATTTAAGTTCTTCTTTCTTTGCATAAAATTCACCCATCATCTTCTTAATCATCAATTGATCTTCATGGGCTCCTTGTGGTGTCAAAGACGTCAAGCTCAAGCTTTTCCCATCTTTCTTGAAGGAGTACTTGTTATGTAGTTCATCATATGTAGTACTATTCCTGAGTCTGCTACTGTGAAGGAATCCATACCTCCTATTATTAGCCCTTATAACGTGTACAAAAAGAGAGGAAGTTTCCCTCAGGGAATTACCTCTAT
>JAWZTD010013682.1:0-19554 GCA_035221335.1 Echites panduratus | reverse complement strand
TATTAAATGAAATAGAATTCCTAATGAGACTGATGAAATGCTGGTTGAACCCAAATTTTCGTAGCACCTCAAGTAGGAACTCCCAAGACACACAAGATCGAAGGACTTCAACATCTTTAATTTGAGAATTAGATTTCCTCCCCTACATTGTTTGTTTAGTGATTGAACCATCTCTGATGCAAGTAAAATGTTATCTGTTATGGAGCTCCCCTTGACGGATCCTCCCTAATTTCACAAATAAGCTTGGGCAACAAGGTGGATATCCGATTCAACAACACTTTAGTAATTATCTTTGAAGAGAAATTACACAGACTGATTGGTCTAAAATAATCAAAAGATGTAGGATGAGAATTCTTCAGGATGAGAACAATCTGAATTGATGTAATTTGGTTTGGCAATGGAGCCCCAGCCCAGAAATCCTGAGTTGCCTATACCACATCTTTGAAGATCAAGTACCAAAAATCTTGATAAAAGGATCCAAGGAAACCATCTAAGCGTGGTTAGCTATCTTTGTAAGGTAAAACTTATTAATTTTTGTGACTCTATTTTTTTGTTAATTAAAAAATTAATAGAGCTGGTTTATCAATGTTCTCAGAGCATTATTTATTATTTTTAGTCTACAACTGTTCTTGGTAAATGTGCACAGGGTCTAACACAGAAAGGTGTTAGTGGAATTTGAACTCAAAACTTATGGTTTGAGTGTTCGCCACTCCACTCACTAGGGGTGTCCCAAAGGAAAGTCAAAGCGTTATTGATTAAAAGTCAAATTATTCTAATGATTTTGGTTTTAGGAAAATCTTTTCGTCAATAATATAGGTGGACTAATGAGGGCTGGAAAATAGACTAAAAAATGTTATGAGATTGAGTTAATTAACTTTCTTTTGATACGTCATGTTCAAAAAGTTTTGGACTAACGACTAAACTTCACGAACAAGTAAGAGTTAAACTTTGCTAATACAACCTTTTCAATCGAAATGATTAAACTTTTCACTTATATAAAATAAACCTCCATGTAGATGTAGATGACCTTTTATGGACGGATTTTTGTTTCAAAATAAACCACTTTTACTCCCACCATGCTTGGAAAAGATATATAAATACTATTAATTAATTTAATTATTTCAATTTTTTTCTTGTAATTTTTCGTTTACACCCTTTAATCAACGCTAGAAAATGCTAAGCATTCATAAGTTGTTACGACTATCTCTTTAACTTTTAATTTAACACATAATAATTAAAAAACAAAAGAATAGTTATACATTAATTGAAATTTTGAGAAAAGAGGCTTGTCTTTTTCCATTTGCTTCATCTCTTATCCAATCAACCTCTTCCTTGGGTGCTTTTCCAATTGTTGAGAATGAAAAATAATGGGTTAAAAAGAGAGAAAAGGCATAGATTTTTAGAAAGAGTAGTTTTAAATATTGAATTGATAAAGTTATTTTACTCGTTCACATAATAATCAGATATGTAAAAAAAAAGGGATAATTAAACTATATTTGAGGGGAAAAAAGAAAAAATAAATCTATCTTTTTAGGATCATTGAGTATTTGTTATTCCATAGGTTAATTTTTTATGTAAATTTGTCTATGATAATAAAATAGAATATAATCAAGAAAATTTGAATCAAAATTAATCACTATGAACCATGATGCAGCTGGAAAATGGTTTAGTTGATGTTTCTAAGGAATCGGGTTCGGGATTATGCCTTCGGGTACTTGCACTCAAGCCAAAGAGGAATGTCATCAAATGCTCTCTAACGATTAAGTTAATCACAAAGATGAGATTGTTTAGAGAGAGGATGTTTGTAGAGAGATAATTATACCTGAGAAATATTATGGGTTTGAGTATTTATAATATTGTAATTCTTGAGGGAAATTGGGGAAAGAAGGCAATTTAGAATTGTCTTCTTCTCTACTTGTAATTAAATATTACTTTTGTATTTGTAAGTTGCAACTAAATATTAATATAACATTACAAGTTTTATTATTATATTAATAAAATTTTAATTATGTGTAATATACACCATATGCCCTTTCAAAAAATAAATTAAAAGGACTTCATCTAATTTTCTCACCCTTTGGGGTGAGTGTTGTGATTAATTCCGCTTGATGATTCTTCTCAGCATTGGGGATGAAGTGTAATATTTTGAATATAAGTAAATGTAAAAGGATAGACAATGTATCTAAGTCCGTATATTATATATATAAATATATATATATATATATTTATATATATCCTTTCCCCCCTTTTTTTGTTCGTTCTTCTTTTTTCTTAATGAAAAGATAAAGATATGCTTGATAGATGATTCGGGATAATACCCGATCGATGATTCTCTAATAGTAGTATTTTATTGGGAAAGTGAAAAGTCTATTTAAATATTTTGAAAATGTTAAATCAAAAGTTTTTTGCTTTAATTATTATCTTTTTAATTTTTTATGAAAAGACAATTGTGTTAGGAATTTACAGCCGTGGAATGTCGGTTGAAAGCAGATCATCGTTCGGCTAGGAATGTTTCCCACTTATTGATAATTTATGTGAGATACAAAATGAATATTTTAGAGTAAATTTTTTCTTTTTTCAATTTCTTTGCAATTATACTTGTAGCAAAACAATAACTGTGAGATAAAATAGATCTTTGTCCTCGATTCTTCCTGTTTTGCTTTGTTTTTGAGCAAATTTTCGTTGTGAAAATTTTGGGTCTTTGCAATTGTTTCTAAAGAAGTATTTTTTTTGTGCAGATTTTGCAATTTTTTTGCAACTTTTTACCTTTTTCATTGAAGACTTGCAAAGTTCTAATCATATCTTTTAATGTAATTATTTTGATATTCCAGACTCAACCTTTGGTTTTAAAGAGTGTTTAAATGTCTTTTAGATCCATGTCAACTTCATCTTCCAGCGAATAAACAGATAGTGAGATTTGTGATCTTTTTAATGATGCGGGTTTGAAATAGGTAGTAGTTCTTCTGTTATTGTAAATAGCATTCGAGAAGAGACATAATTGACATTCTAGAGGAGGTTAAAAGAATTGGTGAAGTGAATCCTTTAGTCATCCCAACTTTAAATATCCTAGTATTAGGTATATATATGTGGCATTCGGGTAGTTGATTTTCTTTTTTGTAATGAAGATGACAAAAGGATAGATAAGGACTACCGAAGACCTTTGCAATTGGAATAGGATTACTCCAAATTAGCTGAATTCGAATGGGTACTTAAAGGCAGTGAAGGTTGGTGATGGAGGTCAAGGAGTTTTGATTCAAACAATTTGACAGTTTACTTATAAGGATAAAAGCTACATTTCAAGACTTGAAGATTTGAGGATAAATCTTTTCAAAGGAGGGAATGATTTTATCAAAGAAGGAATGAGGCTTCAAAGGATCAACATTTCAAGTATGAAGAAGGCTTGAAGACATTGGTATTCGAGCATGAAGAACAACTTGATTTGAAGATCATTTTCAATGTGGAAAAGCTGATCAAAATGGAGAAGCTTTAAAGTCTTGGATTATATCATCAATGTTAGGGTTGGAGATCTTCATTTTATGTCACAAATATATCCAAGATTTTAAAGGATCAAAACTACATGAAAACTTGATGGAATTGAGGCAAAAAAATGCACAAAAGTGTTGGAGAAAAGGCCCATCTGGGGCCTGCCATTTTCCATGTCAAAACGGCCTAAAACAGAAGCTATCCAATGCTTTGTCCGGCCTTCCATCCGGGGCTGAGTTGCTACAGTAACCATATTGTTCCCGTTGTCGAGTTGCTACGGCATCTCTGCGTTTGATATTCTTTTTTATTGTAATTTTTGTTTGGTTGAATTGGTTTTTATGTCTTTTGAAATAAGTACACATTATAAGGTTAGATTATGATTGAAATATTATAAATACATCCTTATTATGTAATTAATCTAACTCTTTTATCAATCAAAAATAAAGTTTCTCTTTGAGAACAAACATAGAAGATCAAATTGATCTTTTCGTTAGGGTTTCTTCATGAATTAACACGGGTTCTTGAGAAACTTCTTTGAAGCTTTCTTCACTTTGGTTTATGCTTTCTTCTTTGAGTTTAAGCTTTCTTTAAACTCATTAAATTGGCTTTGGTCAATCTAATCACTAAACTTGAACAACTTAATGAAAATAGTGGGAACTTGCTTTCTGATAGAATCTAAGGAATTGAGCCATTGATATGCGAAATTTCAATTCCAAGTAGACCAAATAAGTAGGAATGTACATTTGCTCTGATATGGAGAAATTTTTGGCATGCTTGATTTTGATTATGTCAAATACAGTATGGATATTTAATTTTTCATAGTTTCAATTTTTCTTTCCCGAACATTTATTAACTAACTTGTCTTGCAGGAAAACAATTCATTGCCAATGTGATTGAGAAGAAATGGAAAATGGCTCAAAAGATTACTTAGTTGTTCTTTATGTTTTACTTAGAAGCAATGTGTTTTTATTTTATTCTTTTAGCTAAAGCTGTTGAAAACACCTAAGGGTCCTACCATAATTCCTACAATTCCTAAGCTTTCAGTAGCTCCTACTGTAAATAAGCCTACTGGTCCTGAAACTGTTGTAAAACTGTTGTAAATAAATTGTCGATTCCTACCATTCCAAAGCAAAAAGCTATCTCCATTCCAGAACCAGGTGATCTAGCTTTGAAGAGAAAAGTAGTGGAGGCTTTAGTAAATGAAATAAATAAAAAATTGAAGGCAAAGGAGGTCATCAATGTTGATGACTAGGAGTTTTTCCCCAATTGGGGTTTGCTTAAAAGTGATCGGGATAACAATGACCCTGATCTAGCTGTTGTGTGGTTGGACCACTGCTTGCTCAATGGGGATGTCAATTATCACTATGACAAGACCCTAGGGTAACTAATATCTTGTGTATTTATTTATATGTCTTAATTCAAAGTCAATTGTAATAAATATGTATTATTTTGTTTTTCAGGCTGTTACTGCTAATCAACGAATGATTCAAGTTGCTGAAGATTTTGAAAAGAAAGTGAAGATGATGAAGTATGAGACAAAAAAAATAGATACTCTTGTTGTAGATTCCAAGGTGAGAGTTGATAAAAGTCTTGCTAAACAAACTAAGCAAGCAAAGCACTTCAAAAATCTGCATGAAGAGTTGAATAAAATGGAAGCTAAATACAATTCCACCATTCATAAGCTACAAGAAGACATTCATCAATTATCAAATGAAAATACCAAACTGAGGGGTGAATGCAATGAATGGGATTTGACAGCCAAAAAGAATCTATTACACTAAGAAGATAAGACTGGAAAGTTGATTAAGAGCTTTGAAAATCAAATCATCATCTGCTTTTTCCAGTCTGATAAGTTTATGAATATGTGGGAAAAATTGGCTAAAGGCTTCATCCGGGAAGGTATTAATAATGCTACGACTCAAGTGAAAGAAGCACATCTAGAATTTGAGTTGTTGCATGCAATGAAAGCATTTGCTAAAGATCATAGTCATTACCCAATGCCATGGGGAGTTGATTTTACCTTAGAAGAAATTTGTAAACCATGGACAGTAGACTCTCTTGAAACAACAGATTTTGAGGGATTTGTGAATGATATGATCAATACATTCACAACTTCAACATTCAACCAGATGCCAAATATTCTAGAAGATCAAATTCCATCAATCCTGGATATAGCTTCTCAACCAATTATCCCCAACGGTTCTCTTCCTGAAGCTTCTCATCCCAAGTCACCTAAAAGGCCTGGACATTAAAAATTATTGTAAATTATGTTTGAATTCTAATATAATTTGATCATTCAATAAATATATTTTTTTTTTTCATTGCACTTGTGATTTTTATATTTTTGTCCTGAACTTATGAACTTGCAAAATATAAAAATGACTAAGCATGAGAAATCATAAAATGTTCATACAACAATTATCATTTTATTAATGAATTTTTACAAGGAAATTCCACTAAGGATAAAACTTCCATAACTTCATCGCATTAAATGTTCAGGCATTATTATTGTCATCCATATCTTTCAGTCGAAAACTAATATTCCTATTATCCTTAATTATTATATAATTACCTTCTCAAGTAGGATCAAGCTTTCGGGATGCTTATTGCCTACTAACTTCATTTTTGGGCAAAGCCATAACAAAACTAAATCTCCTTGCTTCAAGTATGGTTTTGCAACAATTCGGTTGTAATACTTTGCCAATTTTCTTTTATATAAAACTTCTCATTCAGAAACTTTAAAAGGGGAAGATTTTCAACTAATTTCTAATCATTCAATTCATTGTTAAACAAATCAATCCTGGTAGACGGAACTTCCCACTTCAACTGGAAGCATTGCATCTATCCTGAAGCAAATATTAAAAGGTCATTCTTTGGTTCAGGATTTAGGTGTCGTCCTATATGACCAAAGAACACTTAGTAATTCATCTACCCATCGTCCCTTCATGGAGTCCAACCTTTTCTTCAATCCTTGCAAAATAATTCTATTTGCTACTTCTGAGAGTCCTTTTGTTTGTGGATGACCCACAGATGTAAATCTATGATCTCTTTTCATCCCTTCACAAAGATCTTGAAATTCCTTAGCTTCAAATTGTTTCTAGTTGTCTGTAATGAAGACTTGAGGTATGCCAAATTTTGTAGTTATATCTTCCAAGAAAAACTCTTTGAAATTTTGGTCAGTAATAGTTGCTAATGATTTTGCTTTAATCCAATTGGTAAAATAATCAATATCAACTATCAAGAGCTGTCTCCCAACAGAAGTATACGGGAAAGGTCCTAAAGAAGAAATTTTATGTAAATTATGAAAGTTAAAATTTATATATGGAATATTTTAAATGATTTGCCTAAAATATCCATCCCCCATTGATACAATGGAATTGGAGTACTTAAAGATCGTAGCTCACTTTGTGGTAGATGATGAGCATCACCATGAATTTGACACTTCTTGCAATATCGAACTAGTGTTACTGAATCTTCTTCAATAGAAGGCCAAACATATCATGCTCTCACTTTTGAAAACAAAATGATTTACCTTTAGGGTAAGAGATCAAGATCTAAAATGTAATCCACATATACCTTCATGTATTTCTTTCAAAATGTACTTACGTTCTTCATAAGTAGCACATTTGAGTAAAGGCCATGAATAAGCTCTCCTGTATAATTGATCATGCCTTGACCTTTTGGGCTTCTTCAGAGTCTTCGGACAAGATTCTTTTAAGTGGAAATGAAAATATTAGAACATTTTGTTGTTGTAACAAGAGATCGTAGACTTTATCTATTTTGTACCTTCTGAAATATATTTCAATATAGGTGTTATCCATGAATCAGGGATATTGACTAGCAATATGTCAATAGCAAGGATTGATGTTTTTTTTTAAATGGTTCAGTCCATGTCCCATCAATGACTGCTCCTTTCTTTATTTTGGACAAAAATACGCTTCAACATATCCTTTCGGGAGATATGCTCTGCTTTCAATTGTTTGAATTTGGCGACAAGTTTATTAGCTTCTGCTAAGTACTTAGCCATATTTTCTTTCTTGCTTCATATTCACCATTAACATGTCTAGATAACAATTGAGAATTTGTTCTGGCAAGAAGCTTTTAAATGTGAAGGCTTTTAGGAACCCTTAGTCCTACCAAGAAAGCTTCATACTCAAATTCATTATTGCTGATTTGAAATTCATACTTCAAAGCATATGTAAGTCTAGTCCCTTTTGGACTTATCAATACAAATCTTACTCCTTCAGTTGAGCTATCAATGTATAAAGTCCAACAATCCTTCATTGATTCAAACTCATCAATAGGTTTATAATGAATGATTCGGGAAATAGTGCAATCTAGTACAAAATCAGAGAAGCTTAACTTTTGTTGCCTTTTGGGGCATATAAATGATTTCAAACTCTTAAAGTTCAATTAAACATTTCATCAACCATCCAGCTATATCAGGTTTATGTATAGTTTACCTGATAGGAGCATTAGTCAACGTATTAATAGTGTGATTTTGAAAATATGGCTTTAGTTTTCAGGCAGAAATGATTAAATCCCAAACATGCTTTTCCAAAGTAAAGTATCTGATCTTTGGTCCATGTAACAAATGGCTAAGGTAATAAATTACTTTTAAACCCGAATCTGAGAAGCATAGAGTACTGAACTCAATGTCAATGGTGAGATTGACATATATAAGTATAATGGTTCACCAACCAGAAGTGATTACCAAATATTTTTTTATTTTGTCAAATACAACATCACATTCATGATTCCAATCAAACTTCTTAGCATTACGAATTACCTTGTAAAAAATAAAGTCATTTTTCTCCAGATTTAGAAAGGAATCAATTCAAAGAAGCAATCCTTCCAGTTAATCTTTAAACATCCTTTATTGTTTTAGGTTTCTTCATCTCCATCAAAGCTTTAATTTTCTTTAGATTAACTTCAATTCCCCTTCGGGACAGCATGAATCCAAGACATTTACCTACTTCAACACCAAATGAACATTTTTTCGGATTCAGCTTTAACCCATACTGCTATACGGAGAAATATCCCAACTATGAGGAAACAAGATTCGAAATCCCAGTATTTTTTTAAAAAATTCTCACATAAACAAGTTGGAGAACGATACATACCTTTTTTATTTCCACGGAATGGTGATCAAGATCTTGTCCTGCCTAATGAACTAGAAGACTTGATCTACTCAGCTTCAAGTTTTCTAATCTATTATTCCCTATCTCTCTGGGTGAATAGAAAAGAAAATAGAAGACTGAAGGAAGAAACTGGAATGAAACAGACATCTATGGTTTTTCTATAGAGAGGAATTACAACTGTTTCTCTTAGCATAGGAATAAATTGTCAGGTTAATAGTTATTATAGAATATATAAATAATCTTATTACAATAACTAAAATAGAGTAAAGCTTGCCTATTGGTCAAGAGCCCAATAGCCCATCTATCTTTTTTATTTAATTAAAGGTATAATAATTATCTATTGGATCATGGACCCAACATAATTATTGTGACACTTTAATAAAAGCTCAGTATTTATTTCTATTCTTAGCCCATCAATAATTAATCTCATGGATCTAAATCAAAATTAATTATAAGGCTAAAAAAAATAAATAGCCACTCTGTTATTTTATTCAAGTCAACAATAATTAATCTTATGGATCTAAGTCCAAATTAATCATAAGACTAAATAAAATAACTATTTAATTTTATTCAGGACCAAATAATTAATTCCAAGGCTTAATTAAAATCCTTGATTAATTATTACTACTATCTAGAATAAAGTTAATTAGTTCTTTTACCATTGAATCACAATGAATACTCATTACAAGAATATTCAGTACAATAATTATTGTACTACCCAGGCCTCGGGTTTAGTGATCCATTAAGAACCACACACAAGGAGACAATTAACCTATCTCATAAATGAAATCTAATAGAGACGCTATTGAATATCTCTGTCTTAACTAACTAATTCCAAGTACTTAACATACAAGACTATTGATTTCCGCTATGTGATCTCACCCATAGCATATCAAGGCAAATGGAATTAGCTTCTCCAGACCACCAACCCTATACACATGTCATGGGGATGTGTCCATGCCGTAGCAACAGTGATACTTAGTTCTCTCTTCTATGATAGTATCTTTGGAGAACAATCACCAAATGGCCATGTTCTACACATATAAAATGTGCTAACATATATAGTCTGGGAGCATTACCCAATGACTAACGGTAAGTCACCCTACTTAAAGGAGACTGTATTATGACCTTTGTTCAATGGAAAGTCCAATTTCATTAATCGACCAAGATCTAATTCCTTATGATTTAAACTTCCACTTATTTGTAAATTACTATGTTGAACGTACCAACACACAGATTATCTATTTAAATCAAGTTGGAGCTCATTGCATGTTTTACTTATATGTATGAAAGCATATATAAATATTATAGTCTTTTGCACAATATCTCATAATAAGATAGTCTTTTCGAGTATAAATCCCAACAACTACATCATTGTTTTGAATGACTCTTCCAAATCATAAAAAATATCTTCATAAGTTGTAGATTTAATCAGAATGTCATCAACATATACGTCAACATTGCATTATAACTATTCAAGAAACATTCTATTCACCATTTCTTGAAAGTCTGCCCCCATTCTTTAACCAAAAGGCATTCATTTGTAACAAAAAAAACCATGGGGGGTGACAAAGGACGTTTTCTCTTCATCATCTAAAGCCATCTGGATTCGATGATAACTTTTATGAGCATCCAAAGCACATAAGAGGAAAATCCAGAGCTCGTCTCCACCAATTTGTCAATTTTTGGTGTGGGAAATGGCTTCTTAGGTGCCTTGTTTAAAGAATTAAAGTGAATGCACATTCGCCAAGAACCATCAGGCTTCGAGACAACAACAGGGTTTGATAACCATGAAGGGAACTTAGCATGCCCGATTATCCCAGTCTGAACCAAGTCTTTTGTCTCAGCTTTCATTGCTTCTTGTTTTTCTAGTCAAAAAAATCATCTTTTTTGTAGAATTTTACAATAGAATTGGGGACTCCCAATCTGTGTTCAATGAAGGTTCAGAGGAAGGAACCCATCTCAATTGTGGACCAAGCAAAAACATTGTGATAATTGGCCAAAAGATAAAGTAATTGATGTTTCAACTTGACAAGCAATGGTTTTTCGACCATTACTCTTCTATCAAGATGAGTAGCCTGAATTTGGAACTCCTCTAATTCAGTGGCTGGTTTAATTCGATCTTCGTCATCTTCTTCAAATTATTCAATCATGGATGCCACAAGTTTGGCTTTGGAAATAGCAGTTTGATAACATATGTGTGCAGCCCGAACATCACCTTTAATTGCATAAAATTTATCTCTTTCGAGGCACCATCAACATTTTGCAAAGTGTTAATCTGAGCCCTCATCTAGTTGAAGCTTGGACTGTCCTAAATAACATTATAGGTTGATGGTGAATCGACAACAACAAATTCAAATTTTTCACCAAGGGCTGGTTCGGTCCCCAATGAACCTTCAGATTAATAGTTCCCAAAGCCAAAATTGTTTCCCTTGAAAAATCAACCAAAGGAATTCTATTAGATTTAATCAAAGAATTAGAAGTTTCCATTTTGGATAAAGCTTCACAATATAGGATATTAGCAGAACTGCCCGTGTCTACTAAAATCTTTTTCACCAAACATTCTTGTATTGTCATTAAAATGACCAAAGGAATATCATCATTCACCACTATTGAACAATTCAATTTTTGTCTCTTCTTCGGGAGTGAATAAAATCGAGAATGGACTTCAAAAATCATGTCAATTACTGTAGGATATTTAGGTTAATCATGTATAGGTGGTTGAGTGGGTGCTTGAAAATGATTGACATATTGTTGAAGCTTTCCTTGCTGAATAACATTTTCAATCTCCCACTTCAGCTAGAAACATTCATCAGTACAATGCCACATCTCTTTAAGAAACATATAATACCGATCCTGATTCCTCTTCTCCACTTGAGTTTGAATCGATTTTGGAGGATTTAGAATACCAAGAATTTCCACCTGCTGCAGAATCATAGCCCTCGGGGCATTCAAAGGAGTAAAATATATTAAAATTATTGTGATTTATTATGTTATTTATTCATTAAGGGTAGATTAGTTTTTTATATTATTACTTGCATAGGTTATTTATATAATCTTCTTCTTTGTAATGTGAAACAATATACTTTATCAATAAAATCCTAAATCTTCTCCTTCAACAAATATTAACATAGTTTAAAATGGTATAAGAACATATTTTCATGGAAGAAAATTTAATATCAAACACAACTTTTGTGAATCCAACTAGGTGATCGATGAAGATTGAAGAATATCTGTGCCTGGGAATTAGGGAATCAGAAAAGAAATTTGAGTGATTTAGGTTAAAATTAGGGAAATAGAGGGAAAAATTTGTTAAATTTTCAATTAGTAGTCTATAATTTTTAATTTCTTCAATTTGATCCCCAAAAAAAATTAGAAAAAAGACCGATCCAAACCGAACTGTACCATAGAGAACTGTTTTTTTCCCATCCGATTTTTTTTGTCCAAACCTTACCGAGAAGGAACAGGTAATCGATTCGGCATGTCCAGTAGGAATAACATTGGTTTCTAAATCTTCTATTTTGATTCCCTTGAGGATTGTGATGCCTTCAATTCTGAGGGCATCCGATCGAACAAGATCATTAGAATGCTTGGGAGGATAAACAAGTGGTTTATCTTGAGGGGCCGATTGGGAAGGTGGTTGTTGATCATGTTTTGAGATTTGTCCTGATCCAAAATTATTCATACCAATATTGGTGGATTTTTGAAATCCTGAAAAATTACCTAATGAGTGAGAAAATATATGCTTCTTTCCACCCTTAGTATTATTATAATTTTTTTATCAGATTCTTGCATTTCATTATGCCTTATTACTCTTTTAGCAATGATAGACTATTCCACCATAATCAACTTACATACTTTACGTATAAGATCAGCACTTGTTGTAGGAGGATCAACATATAATTTTTCAAACTGCTTACTAATCTTTAACCTATGAAAAAATGCTTCAATAGATACTAGTTCGCAACAATTGGAGATCGTTAGGAACATTAGATCGATTCCAATAATGATTCAAAGTTTCCTCTTTCTTTGGATGAATGTTAAGTAAATGTGACTGTGGCATCATTTGAAGTGAACTCCAAACAAGTTGATTGATGAATAATTTGTTCAGTTTAGCATATGAATACAATTGTCCTGCAGGTTCAAATACCAATCCAAATCCTGACAAGTTAGAGTGATAGAAAATGCTTTGCAATATAAAACATGGTGAGGATAGTAGAAATTTAATAAAGCAATAAACATTGTTAAGTGTCTTCTTGGATAAGTTGAGCCATCATAATTTTCAAAAGATGGCATTTTGAAATCCTTTAGGAGTCTACCATGGCGAAGATGTGGCTGTAATGGAGTAGATTCATTCAAAGAAAAGGCTGGAATAGATTTTAACTTTGGCATTATGGCAGCACCTTGTTCCTCCAATTTATGAACTGTATCTTCCAATTGAGGAATAAGAGAAGGAGCATTAGCTACTGAAGGAACATTCAGTTGTGGTTGTCGATATCCAGGATGTGGATAATGAGTATTGAGGATAATGAGGTCCCATAGATGGCAAATATGGGGGATGATATGCAGGAACATTAAAATTGGTGGAGAAGGAGTATAAGGTGGTTTTGACTCCTCTTCATCATCATCATGATCTTTAATATAATTTTCTTGACCAGAAGATCCAGCACTTTCCTACACTACTACTAGTGGAGGAATAATCTTCTGGGAAATCACATAAGCTTGAAAAGCTTGGTAATGCTCCATAGCCAATTTAACCTTGTCAGTATCAGAGACAATAGGCAATGGAACTTTTGGAGAAGTCTTGACAGCCTTAGATTTCTCCTATCTAGAAATAGAAGGTGTTTGGGATGCCATCCTATGAGAAGGGTCTAGCGGGATGTATTGTCTTGATATAATAGGGTAATCGGTATTCTTTAGTAGATTTTGATCAACGGGACGAAGAAGAAGAAGAAGGGTGAGCAGATTTGTCTGGTTTTCATGCATGAAAATGGTGAGTGAGCACATTGAGCTCCAATATGATGTAGGTGAAAAATGATTTAGTTGATGTTGATGAGGAATCGGGTTTGGGAATATGCTTTGAATCGGGTTTGGGAATATGCTTTCGGGTACCTGCACTCAAGTCAAAGAGGAAAGTCTCCTCAAAACCTCTCCATCGATTAAGTAAGAGAGATGAAATTGTTTAGATAGAGAAAGTTTGTAGAGAAGTAATCATACTTGAGAAATGTTATGGGTTTGAATATTTATAATATTGTAATTCAAGAGGAAAATTGGAATAAGAAGGCAATTTAGAATTGTCTTTTTCTCAACTTAAAATTAAAAATTATTTTTATATTTCCAAATTACAATTAAATATTAATATAACATTACACGTTATAATATTATATTAATAAAAATGTAATTCTGTGTAACACACAGCAAGCCACATTGACCAGAAATTGGAAACATTCCATTTTTTTTCAACGGACCCCTCAATCGATCCATAAAAAGTCAAACATTCATTGTGGGGGGGGGGGGTTGATGATCGAGTTAGATATTTGTCAAAAATTACTCCAAATAATAGCTACTCAAATGCCATTAGGGCATTATAAAGTACATGCTATAATGTCTAAGGGGATAGAAAAATTTTTTGTAACAAAAATAAACCAAACAATTGTATTTATTCAATATAAAATCTGATATCTAAAAAATTCAATATTATCCAAACAACTTTCGGACTTTCAAACTAATTCTTCTCATTACATTCCAACCTACTTTGAACCAAAAATGACATGCGTTAGTAACGTGATTCATTTGGGGAGAATCATTGATTTTTCAGTACATGCAAGATTTATTTCCTTTAGACATTAGACTCGCTGCCCCCTTCTAAGAGCAAGAAAATTAGGTTGGTAAATGAGGTTGAATCCTAACCCAAAGGGCCCCCATGATCCTGCCCCTAGGATCTATGGAGGATGTAAATCGAGGGATGTGCCTCAGTTGGTCAGGGTTAGTCAAAGGCTGCCCTTTGACTCTCGCTTGTAAGGAGAGCCAAATCCTACTTTCAACTGGATTCGAACTCCCACCCTACCGCTCTAAGTTAGGCTGAGCTTACCTCGCCCTCATCCTTTACAGACCGAGCTATGCCCCTGGGGACAAAACCAAGGTTGGGTAAATTTTTTTATGTTACTGGCCCCAAAGCAGAGAGGCCCTATACCCTAGAAATCCCAAAGAATTTTTTAGGGAGACACAGTTCCACCATTTTGATAAGGGGACTCGAACTCAGAACCTCAATCAACAGATAGTATCGTGCATGCCACTAGGACAAGTCCCAACCAGTGGGGTGACTCAAACTCAAGAAATCCCATTTTGGAGCGACTTAAGTATGGGATGTATGCCAACTTTGTCACGCCACTTGTCTAGGCTAGTAAATGAAACTGGGGACTTTGTAGAGCACAACTTAAAACTTGAAATCTCTTGTTAATGTTTCTTTATTCTTCCCAAATATATAAATCGTTATATATTTATCAACACATATTGATTATATTTTAAATTTTTCCTCCTTCAAATGTAAACATATGGTCATATTTACAAACATAAGTATATATATATATTTATACTTTAGACATAACAATATAATACCTCAAATTAGACTTCCCCTTTTTTTTTAACAAGAAAGACCTAATTGACATTATAAAAAAATTTGAAACAATCTTATATAGAAACTAAAGATTTCTATTGGTGTAATGATGGATATCGGATCCAAAAAAAAACCTCATCGAAATAAATACAAATTAGATTGTAGATATGATAGCGGGGAATGTATCCATAGCAATTAGAATACTAAAATTGAGTTCTTCTATGGCCAAATAAAGTAAAAGAAATTTAATAAAACAGATGGATTTTGAAATAGAATTAAATTGAAAGAAATCAAACTAAAAATAATAAAAGAGATTTATAAGAATCAAACCTAGTCGAAGTTGTATCCATCACACCTTATAGAATTGATCATTGAATACACAAATAAACAAGATAGTTATAGTACAATAGGAATGCCTATATTTATCAATTTTTCCTAATTTAGACTAATTTTGAAAATGCTCACTAATTAATCCCTAACCAATAAAAAAAAACCCTAAAAATGCCTACAAAGATTCGAGATATTAGTTGCATTAAAATCTAGGAGTCTCAAATTACCAAACTTCCATTTATGAATGTTTAAATCTGATGAAATGAGTTCTTAAGAAATTATTCCAAATTGTTTCTAAGTGATGATTTTAAATGATAACTGTTTAGACTCAAAACACTAATGATATATTAGTTAGACAAAAACAATCAATGTTCCCTATAGAAATCAATAATAGAATTAAATGAGAAATAACTTGAATGCCAAAATGTGTATAAAATCAAAATAAGAACAAAGGTCTCACAAATCCTCTAGTGGAACTTCAACTAATCAACTAGATCTAAAGAGTTTAAACTCTCATGAAGTGTAAAGAAACTCTGAACTAGAAAACTAAAATAGAACAAAGATCAAGAATAACAAAAACCTTATGATAGTAAAAAGAAACCTTTTCCCTAAAAATTCTCTTTCTTTCCAAGTCTGTAACTCTAAAAATCCATTCTTCAATCATTTTCTTGATTTCCTTGACTTGCATCTTGATATACTTAAGATATTTCATGGATTCACACAGATTTTGGAGAGGTAGGATGGTCAAATAACTCTTAAAATGAAGTTTGACTTTTCAACATATCTTTGCTGTCCCTATTTATGTTCCTCAAACATAACCCTTAGTTGAGGTTTTAGCATTCTTGACTTTTTTTCATCAATGTCCAAATCAATCTTGGAATTCTTTAAGATTCCGTAAACTAGATCTAATCACATCGAAAATCAATAGAAATCATTCAAAAGATTCATCAAATATTCATGAAGGATGGGTAGATTTAGTGTATTTTCATGTAATTAAAATTTTGTACCCAAATATGTGGTCAAGTGGTCAAAAGTGAGGCCTACATGATACTCTAATTTTGGTGAGTTGTAACTTCTATCAGAAAGATTAAGGTGCATACAAGACTCTAACCTAGACACCGTTAGTTAACAAGAAAATTTTGTTTTTTTAAAAAAATATAATTTAAACTTTTCTAGTTGAAATTTATTGTAAGCTTACAAATTTAAGTCTTATGATAATATAACATTGTGTTGCAAGAATTGTGGGTCTTCAATTAAGAGTTAGACACGTCATTATGATTTTAATGGTGTCTAAATAAATCTTATAAAAGGATTGAATATCAAATTTTTTAAATACCAATGAAGAAGAATTACATGATTGAAAAAAATGGAAAAAGTTTATGAGAAAGTTGTTTTGATCAATTATCTGAAAATAAAGCAATTCAAACTAGATTAAATAAATATTTATTTACTCAAATAAATATTTATTTCTCATCAAATATCAGTCACCAATATTCCATCGAAATTAGATGGAATATTTTGATTTATACATATTTTAAAAAAATGCATCAATTTAATTTATTTTTAAATTTTAATATCAATTTTCTTATTAAAATTTTATTTAATTTAAAAAATTAGAAATTTATTTTTCAATTTTGGAAAAAAGCAATAATATAAATAAAAATAAAAATTTTCTTAGCAAATAAATAGATATAAAATCCCAAAATCTGCAGCCGAAATACCACAGCATATTTATATATAGTACTACCTTTTAAAAAAAGAGAAGTAGATTTGGAATGACAGTGCGTCAAGGTTGACTGGAACAGTAATTATGAACTCTAAAACATGGATTACTTTCTTTGCAAGTTGTCTGACCCCTCAGTACCACCGGAATATGTGTAATTGGTGTGATGGGAATCTTTGAAAGATACTAATTTCCTCTCCTTTGTCCACTAATGGTTGTCATTTAAAGGTAATTTCACTTGCATTAGAGTAGTAGTAGTACTTCGGCGTCTCAAATTAATTATTGTTTAAGAAAAGAGTCGTTATCTTAAATTTAGTTATCGTTTACACATTTTAAAATAGAAAAATGTATTTAAATTTCCTATTTTAACCTTATTTATTTAATTTATTTGTAAATTTTTTAAATTCAATTAATTATTTCAAATCTTTCAATTTTATAACAATCAAATCTAACACTTCTCGTTTCAACACCTTAATAAATTTTCTTAAAAATCGAAGTAATAATGAGAGACAAAATAATCTAAAATGAATAAAGTTATTATTTACTACCTCCATTTCATAAAAGATAATCCACTTTTTTTTTCTTTTATCCTAAATTATAGTGCGATTTCTTTTTTAAGGAGGGATAGTTATGGGTTAAAAGATTAAATTACCATCATTAATTCTCTCTTCATATCTACTATTTTCAATTTCAATGAATTAAATACATGATATAAAAGTAAAATTATCTTTAAAATTAATTACATTAATTACACTAACTAATTTTTCTTAACATACATGAAAAAACAAACTGAATTATATTTATGAAATAAGAGATAATACTTAATAATATTAAAATAATTTTAAACGAAAACTAAATTGGGAAGCATGAACAAATAATAACTTTGCATTTTAAAGACAATTTATCCTCTTATTATTGGTGTTGACTTTTACTTTCTTTTCTTTTCTTTGCCCGTGACAAAGGATTTTTGAGTTTTAAAAATGGGAAGGTGAGAAGTAAATGAAATGCATTGGGAATCATTAAAAAAAGTTTCATTATTAAGAATAAAATGGAAAGTACATTTACACTTCATACTTCATACACTAAAGTTGATCTGATCTGTAACCTCCTGCAGGTAAGCAAACTTCATCTCATTGATTGTTATCTCTTCTCAAACCTGTATACATATTGTTGGTGCATTTTGATATAAAATAAAACATTATTATGTTTGATAAGATAATATGAAAAGTTATATGTTATCCATCGTTAAATCTTAACTCCAACTTCTAATTTTTCTTATTAATTAGAATTTTATGTCTTATATTTAATTAGAAGATATCTAATTCTACTATAAAAAGGTCTTTCGTCCTTGTTACGATAACACTGATAAAAAATATAGAACTTTTACTATATAAATGTATTTTAAGAAAAAATATGTTTTATGAGAGAATTTGAAGATTTTTTTTTTGTCAAATTGAGTTTGTTAATTGAATAGAGGTGTTTTTGTGATTAACCTTGAGTTATACGATATAGTCAGACTGTTATATCTTAGAAGGGATAAATCAAAGGTGTTACTGTTGGGATTTAATCTCCTTAAAAAGTGCTAAATATCAACGCCTTAACCTAAAATTATTCTTTAAATAATATCTATTAAAATTGTAAGCTCACCAGCATGGACCAACTTGACACATGTTAAAGAAATTAAACTTTTTAAACTCATGACCCCTAACTTATATGGAACAAACTCAACCTGACCGTTCTGCTTTGAAAAAACTAGGATAAAAGAAAAATGTCTTCTTTTATTAGTATCAATAGATATTACTTTTTCTACCTGAACTGAATTTTTCATTTCTATAATATTTGAAATTGAATGTCTCGTTTTAATAATTAGTAAAATCTTTACAAAGAAATTGATGTTGTTACATTTAATTGAACTAACTCAAACCTTTTTAATAAAATTTACTAAAATCAAAATGAGGCATTCAATTATGAACACAGAGAGTATCATTTTTCACAAATAAATAACTTTATACTCCCACCATTCTGTGTGTGTGTGTGTGTATATAATATATATATATATATATTTATATTAAGAAATATTAGTGAATTTAATTAATTTGACTCTTTTTTGTTGTAGTCGGTATTAAAAATTCTAAAGATTCATGAAGTTGTTAGGATTACCTCACTTTTTAATAAATACATACATACATACATACAATGATAATGCTATGATGAGCAACGAAACATATTTTATAGAGTGCTTCGATAAAGACTCTAAACAT
>JAWZTD010013672.1:0-23267 GCA_035221335.1 Echites panduratus | reverse complement strand
AAAACAGCCCTTAACTATGCAAGAAATAAAATGACAATAAATGAAGAAAAACCGAAACTACTGTAGCAGCTCGGCCTCCAATAATCCCTTATCATTTTGGATGCTTTCTTGGCTGGAAATGTTGCTTACAATCCCCTCAATTCTTGATACATTCCATAACTTTTTGGTCACACATTCATCATCTAATTTGGTTGCTTCAAAAATGACTTCGAAGTCAAGTTGTTCTTCCTTCTCTTGGAGATATATGACCAAAGCTTTTCTCATCTTGGTTGCTCGTGCCCTTGTGATTGGTCCATGAGGTATTGATGGTGGTAGGTCTCCATCACTAGGTCAAATGAGTTTGGGAAGGAGTCCTCCCAGTTAATTCTTTCTATCAATCCTTCCAGTACGTTTACCATTCTCTATAGTAAACGTTCAAATATAGTTATGCGGCTTCCACGTGATGTTTGTAGTTCTTCAGGTCTTTTGCATCGCCCCGAGAGAGTTGGTTTTGCGTTCAACTCTTGTACTTGGTCAAAGGCTTCTAGAGGTTCCTCGTTTGAAACAATTGGTGCAGGCTTTTCTAAATCGCCTCTGTGATGTGCAATTCAGTCCTTCAGGGGCTTCCTAGCCTTGTTGATTGCTCTTGTGCCATGGCAGTTTTATTTACTTTTTTAGAAAAGATTTCTAATTATTTTCCCACAGAAGGAGCCAAAAGTGATTGGGGACAAATTGGTCCTCCAGGTCACCTTGTAAGAACAACCAGGGTTAGGTGGAGAGGAAAGGGATCACCAGAGCTAGCTATTGCCCTTGGGGGCACTCCGACTATCAAGTCTGTCACTAGAAAGAGTTGAAAATGATGGAGAGTATATAGAAGTAGACTAAATGTATTCTCCTTACCTTTTGATCTGTGATCCTAGTCTTTTATTTAGGTGGAGATTAATCAATTTCCCCTAATTTAGCAGTCGTGTCTTGATGGAAATCAATTGTATCCTGTGTTATCTGGTGTGATTGAAAGCAAGTGTATCTAGTCAATCTTTGATCATATTCTCCATTTGGGAGTTTCCTTGTTTGAGTGTGTTATGTTACCTTAACAAGTCTTGGTGATTGTTAGGGAAATGTTTTATGACCTCCTGAGGTCTTTGTGGAGCTCTTTGGAGGCCTTGATGATGGCCCCCGACCTTTGAGGATGTCCCTGGTGACCTATGTCTCTGCCATAAATCTCTGACTTGCAGGTAATGAGTCTTACTGAAATAGTAGGAGGTCGTGGTCACGTAGAAGGACCTTTATAAGGTTTTATGAGTGTATGTTTATAGACCTTCAATAAAACCCTCAATAAGGTGTTATTGACCGAGTAGGATCATTACTCTTTGATCTGGGTTTATGAGTAGTTGGGTTTGGTCCTTTGGGTTGTACCTGTTTTGCCCATTAATAGGGTATATAAATAATCTTATTATAATAACTAAAATGGAATAAGGCTTGTCTATTGGCTAAGAGCCCATCTGTCCTCTTATTTAATAAAAAGTCCAATAATTATTTATTGGATGATAAACGCAATATAATTATTTTGCCATTTTATTAAAGCCTAATATTTATTTTTATTCTTAGCCAATCAACAAATAATCTCGTGGATGTAATTCCAAATTAATTATAAGACTAATAAAAATAAATAGCCACTCCATTATTTTATTTAAGCCGAAATAATTCATTCCAAGTGATGGGGGCCAAATTGGACCTTCGGGTCACCCCACTGCAATGGCGCTTGTAAAACAATTAGAAAAGAAATTGAATCACCAGAGCGGGCTATTTGGTTTATGTTCCGATGACCAAGTAAGTTAGAATAAGACATAAAAGATGGAGAATACTTGTATTGATTTTTACTAAGTATGTTCTCACTTACCTTTGGTTGTGTTCCTGGTTTCTTATTTAGATGGAGGCTAATCAATTTCCTTAAGTTTAGGAATCATGTCCTGATGGAAATCAATTATATCGAGTGTGATATGTTATTATTGAAGAAAAGTATATCTTGCCAATCTTTGATCGGATCTCGCTTGAGAGTTCCTTGTTGGAGCGTGCTACGTTTTCTTAACTAGTTTTTGAGATCATTAAGGAAACGTCCTGTGACCCTAGGGGTTTTTGTGAAGCTCCCTGGAGACCTTGCTTTGGGGACATCCCTGGCGTCCTATATCTCTACCATAAGTCTCTGACTAGCAGATCATAGAGTTTACTAAGATAGTAGGAGGTCCTGGTCATGTGGAAGGACCTTCTTAAGGCTTTATCAATGTATGTTTGTAGAGCTCCATAGGTTTGGATCCAATAGTAGACGGATTGGATCTTTACTCCTTGAATTGGGTTTATGAGTAGTTGGATCGGGTTATTTGGGTTGTACCTGTTTTGCCCATAATTACCCCCTTTGAGCTCAACGACCTTTTAAGTATTGAATTGTCTTGGAAAATGAAAAGCTATGACTGCAATCAATGTACCTTTTTGTTCAGAGGTTCTTGAAGGTCGTTGCAAGCTCAACAATTGAAACTACGTTGTTTAACTTCCTTAAAGTGACATTTGTATCATGTATTGATTTTAACAACCAATTAAAGAAGGTAGTGTCTCTTGGGATCTTCAAACTCCTCTAATTTTTGACATAAATAGAACGGGGCTACATCCTCTTCTAATTTTACTAAAATTCTACCTACTATCCTTTTTCTTGTGAGCTTTGAGTTTCTTTTAAGGTTTCGACGATGTCTTCAAGAGTTCTTATCTCTTCATCTCCTTCTACAATCTCCTCGATGAGTTCTTTAAACTCTACCTAATTTTTATTTTCCACAATGTCCTCTTCAGACTGTTCACTTTCCAATATCTCTTAGGTAATATCTTATATGCCTCCGATTACGTGACATGCTGCGGAGACTATCAGTCCTGTATTTTCTCCTAACGAAGTAGAAGCTTTTGGGCTCTCTGTAGAGATTAATATTAATAGAGTTAGAACTATCCTCAAGGTGATGGGATTAGGGATCAATGACCTTGTTCTTAATGGTCCGAATGATAGCCACGTTAGTCGTGAGGGGTAAATAACCCTTTACTAGGCCAATCTTAGAGGAGGTATAGTTTTACCTTTTATTCACCCCTTGTTCCTTGATATCGTTCTTAGAGGAGGAATAATTTGGCTCAATTAGTTAATAATGCCATGTGTATGATTTCTGGTTTCATAGCCACTTGTCATATATACTCTGTCCCGGTTTATCTTGAGTTGTTCCATAGTTTTTTCAAAATCGGAGTGCCATCAGCTCCGTCCTAGTCCGGTTTAGGATACCTGTAATTTACCCAAAGGAATAGGCTTGTTGAACCCTTCCAATCATCTATGGGGTCTTGGAAGAGGTTTCATCTTCATGCTAGGATTGCTGATTTTCTTCCTCCAATCCCTAATTTAATTTCTTGGAATCTTAATAAGACTTTTTTCAATGGTCTCCCTAATTTGAGTAGCGATCTACTTGAGGCTAGGGATTTTCTTGTAAGCTTGGCCAAGTCAGAAAATTCTTTCAAGGTAGGATGGATTGGGCCAGAATTTGACTCTCGCTTTGTGAATCGAGTGGGTTTAGGTGAACCCAGACTTATAAAGCTTAACAATCTCAAAAGGGAGCTCAAAATAAAAGCCAAGGGTAGCAACCTTTCGTTGTTGATATTAAAATTTTGTCTTGCTTTCTCACTTTTTTTTTTATGGCCGCACAAGTATTTGCTAACTTTTCTGCATTTTGTTTTTTAGCCATATGGAAGAATTTTGCTTTGTTTACTCCCAGTTCGAAGCGAACTACATTTTCCTCATCCACTTTTAGTGGTTCATCTCTAGGGACTCTAGTGAGTTCCGCTCCTGCTATGGTCTCTAAAGGTGTTCCTTCAAGAATCACTCCACCATATTGGGACAAGATAAGAAAAATCCTGGTATAATCAAAGGGGAGACCTGTAATCAAAAGGGCTCGAGAAGATCAGGAGAAATCTCTTTGTCCTTCCAAAGCCATATCTATTTCTTCTCCTTCTTCAGCCCCAATTAGAGGCAAAACTCTGTCTTCTCATGCTAGTAAAAATGGTTCAAATTGCTGTCAAATAATGAATGTAGTGGCAAAGGAAACAAAGCTGAATTAATGGCTTGTATTGTTGTTGAATTGTCCGATTGTGTCTAGAAAGTTGGGAAAGAAGTTCTCGATGCTTCTGGTCAGAAATTTGAACAATGGGTCCCTGAACTTGCTCTGGAGACTTCAGACTCTTTATTTCAATGGCCTCCTGCTCAGATTTTTACTTTGGAATGTATCTCTCCCGTGGACATAGTCTAATGAGGACCTTAGCAGGCACTTGGCTGCTCTTCATTCCTCGGTAAGTTCAATGTTCCTTTATTTCCCGTTCTTCTCTCTTTTGTTTGAACTCTGTGTTTCTTCCTTCCTTTTCTGCTAGCAACATTTCTTGATTCTAGATCAGTTGTGAAGGAATTTGCCATGAAAGAGAAGGAGAAAGTAGAAAAAAGACTCTTTCAAACCCTAGAGGAGCTTTTTAGAACAAAGAGCGAGTTAGACAATGTTAAAGTTAACTTGACCAAATCAAGTGCTGACCAGAAGGAGATAACCAGTCGTGCTAATAAGGTCTCATCTTTCCTCGAGCTCATGTGGAGAAAATAAAGTGTTTTAGAAAAGGAAGTTGTTGATTTGACTAGGGTCATGGCTGAAACTCAAGTCATTGCAGAAGTCATTGAGATGGAGCTTCGGGGACTTAAACTTAAATTTACTGGCAATAAGGACTTCAAGGAGGAGGCTCTTTTATCCACTGAGAGTTTCAAGAGTTATGCGGAGCCCCCTTTTCAACCAATAGTTATTTCTCTTTACGTTGATAGCTTCCATAAATTCAAAGAGCTAAATCCTGACTTCAAAGTTGATCTTGGAATGCATGAAGGCCTTTACCACCCTGAGCTAGCTCTATCCAAATTGCCTTGGCAAGAAGAGAGGGGTACTCTAGTGGTTTAGATTGCTCACCAGGAGTTTGTGATGACTTCTCGAGAAGTGCCAATGACTGACGAGGTTGAAGTCACTAACTTGAGTGCAATTCCAGTTGCAGCCCTAGTGATCGAAATTGACTCTCTTCCTACCAACCGTGACCTCTCTGGAAGTTTTGAGATTGATGTTGATTCCTCAGGTAAATGTTTCATGATTTTCTCTGAAATCTAGTATCTCTTTATTCCCTATTGTACCTCCTTTGATAAGGAGCTCAAAATTTTTTGAGCCAAATATGTAGGTCAAGCTCCATCGAAGTCTGCTACACAACTTCCTTTGAACAAAGACTTGGGCTGTTCTACTCAGGGTTTTGAAGGTCCATCGATTGAAACTTCTAGAATTACAAATGCTGAGGTGAGGAGACCTGAAGGTAATGATGAGCTTTCTTCTGATCCAGTGATTAGTTGTGATCCTTCAGATAAAATTATCACTATCAATTCAAGTTGCCTTATCTTTTTTCCATAGCTCGACCTTTGAAAAGGTCTTTAGAAATTACAAACTTTAATATGCAGGGCAAGGAGTATTAGGAATCGAAGAGAAGACGACTTTGAATGGCAACTTGAACCTCTAGTCAAGTTTTGGATCTAGGGAAGAAAATGTTAAGAGCTTGACTGTAACCCAACCTTTTGTAACTCTTTAAACTTCTTTTGAACAGTTCTCTTGTCAACGTAAGATACAATGCTAGTTTCGAGCTTCTTTTGTAATATCAAGTACAAATGCCCAATTTAGGCTCCTCTTTACTTTGTTTTCTTTTCTTCCTTCTTTTAAAAAAGAAAATGAGTATCAAATCTTTCCTGATTTCTGTTTGTTGAAACTTCATGACTTATCATTGCAAGTATGGTAAATGCTATCTTTCAAAGCATAAATGAATGACATATAGTATATGAGATTTTTCCTCAATCATGATTCAGAATCCATTTAAAACTTGATTCCCTGTTTCTAGGATGTAGAGACAAGGTCTTTTGACTTTAGACTTGGACTTCAAGAGCTATATCTAAAGTTAAGACCTATGCATAAAATATTTTTAAATGACAAACATTCCAAGGTGTCAGTAATTGCCTTCTTTCAAGGTCTGCTAGTATATAGATTCCCCCTTTGTGTACCTCTTGAATGATAAGGCCCTTCCCAGCTTTCTTGTAACTTGGTCAATTGTCCTTGCTTGCCATTGTTTGAATTTTTGAGAACCATAACTCATACAACAGACTTCCTTTCTCTAACCCTTTTGTTAGAGAGGGCTGTAATTTGCCTATTGTATCTTGTGTCAGGTTCTAGTGCATTGCTCCGGGCTTCTTCGAGAAGGTCTAGGTCTACCCTTCTCTCTCCCCATTCAAGACTGAATTGTATTCAGTGAGCCTTAGGGTTTTCGTGTTTATCTCCACTAGAAGCACTGATTCTGAACCAAAACATAGGTTGAAAGGTGTATCTCTTATTGCTTTTCTTGGTATGGTTCTGTATGAACATAATATGCTGTAAATTTCATCAGGCCATAAAGTCTTTTTACCCTCTTTTTCCAAGTCAGTTAGTCTCTTCTTGAGACCTTCTAGAATAGTGTTGTTCATGAGTTCTACTAATTCATTTGCTTATAGATGGGCTACTGACGTCAATCTTTGTTAGATACCCAAGCTTTCACAAAAATCCATGAAAGGTTCTCCCATGAATTGTCTCCCATTGTCTGAGATTATAGCTTGCGAGACTCCAAATCCACATACTATGATTCTCCACGCGAATGACTACACTTTCTGCGAGGTCGTTGTCGCCATGGGCTCTACAATTGACAACTCTCACATTTCCTTACGACCTCTTCTATGTTTGTTACCATAGTGGGCCAGTAATATCTTGTCTTGAGAATCGTTTTTGCAATTATTTTGGTACCAACATGGGATCCATATATCCCCTTGTGGATTTCTTTGATTACATATTAGGATTCTGTTTTGTCGAGGCATTTAAGTAATGGCCAAGTGTAAAAGCTTCAATAGACCTCATCATTTCCAATTACCACATACCTTGGAGCCCATCTTCTGATCTTCCGAGCTTCCTAGTTGTCTTTTGGGAGCTTTGCGTGTTTAAGATATCGATATACACAATATCTCCAGTCTAACTAATCTTCAATAATCAGACTTTCTTCAGAAGCTATAGAATGTTGCTCCAAACATTCAACTAACAACTCCCTTTGGTTCCCTCGAGGTCTCTGAAGACTTTGGACAAGGAATTGGCTTCCCAATTTTGGTTTCTTTAAATTTGCTCTATTAGAAAGTATTCCAAGTTTGAGGTCAACTATTTTACTTTGTCCAAGTATTGGGTCATGTTCGCTTCCGTGGCCTCGTAAGTTTCGACAACCTAGCTGGCTTTGACCTGCGAATCGACCTTTGCATGAAGCTTACGAATCCTTAGAGTTTGTACCAATCATGATCCAGTTAATAGAGATTTGTATTATGACTCATTGTTAGATGCTAGAAAATTATACTGCACTACGTAAGGGATTTTTATTGCATTTGGACTAATAAAGATAATTCTTGCCCCTACATTATCTCTTTTTGTTGAACAGTCTATATACATGGTCCAAACATCCTCTTCCTTTACTTCAATGAGGTCCATGGGTATTCTAGTGCATTCTTCAGCGAAGTCTATTTGATACCAGGAGAGCTTCAAAGACCATTTCATAGTCCTTCTAGAGAGTTTTGGCTTTAGGAGTGCTTGTCTCAACGATAGGTTCATTAAGACCTTGACCCGATATGCTTCGAAGTATGGCTTAAGTTTCTTGATGTAATGACAATGAGGTACAAGAACTTCTCGATTAAAGGTAAGTCACCCTACATAAAGGAAACTAATGTGTTATGACCTTTGTTCAATGGAAAGCCCAATTAAATTAATCTGCCAAGAGCTAATTCCTTATGATTTAAACTTCTGGTGATCCATACCTTACTCTGCTGAATGTCCCAACACACAGAACACCTATTTAAATCAAGTTGGACCTTATTGCATGTTTTACTAATATGTATAATTATATGTCATGGGGATAAATTGGTCCACTGGGTCACCCCTGCGTCCTTGATGCCTGTAAAAACAGCTAGAGAGGGAAAATAGATCACCAGAGTAGATGGAGAGTATACAACAGTAGATTGAATGTATTCTCCGTACCTGTTGATCAGTGATCGTAATCTCTTATTTAGGTGGAAATCAATTAATTTCCATCAATTCATTAGTCGTGTCCTGATGGAAATCAACTATATCCTGTGTGATATAGTGTGATCTGGTGTGATTGAAAGAAAGTGTATCTAGTCAATCTTTGATCTTGTTCTCTCTTTAGGAGTTTCCTTGTTGGAATGTGTTACATTCCTTTAACAAGTCTCGGTGATTGTTAGGGAAGCGTTTCATGATCTCTGAGGTCTTTGGGGAGCTCTTTAGAGACCTTGATGATGGTCCGTGACCTTCGAGGATATCCCTGGCGACCTATATCTCTACCATTAGTCTCTGATTTGTAGGTTGCTTGCCTTACTGAGATAGTAGGAGGTCGTGGTCATAAGTAAGAACCTTTGTGAGGTTTTATGAGTGTATGTTTATAGATCTTCTTAGGTCTGGATCATAAAATAGACTGGGTTGGATCATTACTCCATGATCTGGGTTTATTTGTAATTGGATTGGGACCTTTAGATTGTACCCATTTTGCCCATCATTACCCCTTTTGAGCCTGTCGACCTTAAAGTATAAAACGTTTTGGAAGTTTAAATGTTGTAATCTCAGTTATTGTACCTTTTCTTTCAGAGCATGCTGAAGGTCGCTAGAAGCTCAACCATCTAAACTGTGTTGTTTAGCTAGTTTGATTTGACAGTTCCATTAATTACTGATTTTTGGCAACCAATAGGTATTGCTTTTGAGATGTAAAATACAAACATTCAACTTAAGCTTCTCTTTTCTTTTATATTTGTTAAAAAAACAAAATCTATGTCATGCTGAATTTTCTTGTTTGTTGGTGCTTCTTGGCTTTTGATTGCAAATATGACGAATGCTATCTTTGACAATGTGAAGGAATAGCACATAGCATGTAAGATTTTCCTCAATCAAAAATCCAGTTCCATATAAGAGTTGATTTCTTATTAAAGGAATACGAAAACTATTTCTCTAATCTTTAGACTTAGACTTCAAGACCTAGGCATATAACATTTTTAAATGACAAGCTTTCCAAGGTCTCAGCAGTTGCCCACATTCAAGGTCTATTAGCATGTAGCTTCCTCCTTTGTGTGCTTCTCGAATGACATCAGGACCTTCCTAGCTTTCTTGCAATTTCGTTAACTGTCCTTGTCCATGTCTAACCTTTTGAGGCCCTTATCCCCCACAACAAATTTCCTTTCTTTAATTCTTTTATTGAAAAGAGTTGTGATTTGCCTTTTGTATCTTATGTCAACTTCTAATGTACTATTCATGGCTTCTTCGAGGAGGTCTAGGTATGGCCGTCTCTCCCCCTCGTTCAAAACTGAATTGTATTCAATGAGCCATAACGTTCAAGTTCTTTTCTACTGGGAGCATTGTTTCTGAACCGAAACATTGGCTGAAAGGTGTTTCTCCTGTTGCTTTCCTAGGTGTAGTCCTGTATGCCCATAGGATACTGGGAATTTCGGCTGGCCATAAAGTCCTTTTTCCCTTTTTCTCCAAGTTTGTTAATCTCTTCTTGAGACATTCTAGGATAGTCCTATTTGTGACTTCTGCCAATCCGTTTGCTTGTGGGTGATCTACTAATGTCAATCTTTGTTTAATATCCAGGCTTTCGTAAAATTCCTTAAAAGTTTCTCCAATGAATTGTCTTCCATTCTCTGAGATTATAGCTTGTGGAACTCCAAGTCTGCATACTGTATTTCTCCACACGAATGATCGCACTTTCTGTGACGTTGTTGAGGCCATGGGTTCTGCTTCCACCCATCTGGTAAAATACTCTACTGCCACGAACATGAATTGTAGACCTCCCATCCCTTTTGGAAATGGGCCCATAATGTCTATTCCCTAAAAGTCAAACGGAACAGATGCTCCTATTGAATGATATTTTTCAGGAGGTCTAGTGACTTGTTTTCATGTAGTTGGCAGCTTTTGTATTTCTTTACTACCTCTTCTATGTGTGATAGCATAGAAAGCCAGTAGTTTCATGTTCTGAGAATCTTCTTGGCCATTGTTCTGGTTGCAATATAGGATTCACAAATTCCCTTATGTACCGCTTCAATTGCATATTGTGATTCTTGTTTGCCGAGGTACTTTAGCAATGGCTAAGTGAAAGACTTTTGATAGACCTCATCACCCACAACGATCACATACCTTTGAGCCCATCTTTTGATTTTCTGAGCCTCTTTGTTGTCTTTTGGGAGTTCTCATGTTCGAGGTATTAATATACATGGTACCTCCAATTCAAGTGATCCTTGTTTTCTTAAGAACTATTGTTCCAGACATTCAACCAGTAGCTCTCCTTTGGTCCTTTTGAGGTCTTTGAAAACCTTTGACAATGTATCAGCTTCCAAATTTTGACTTCTTGGAATTTTCTCTATAAAAGGTATTCCAAGTTTGAGGTCATTTGTTTCAGTTTTTCCAGGTATCTGGCCATGTTCTTTTCTTTGGTTTCATAGTTTCTAGCAATTTGGCTGGCTATGACAGGTGAATCGAAATTTGAATGAAGCTTCTGAATCTTTAGAGTTTGCCTTAATCTCAGACCAGTGAGCAGAGCTTCATATTCTGACTTATTATTTGATGCTGAAAATTGTATTTCACTACATAGGGGATTTTTATTCCATCTGGGCTAATCAAAATAATGCCTGCCAGTGCATTGCCCTTCTCAGTTAAGCCGTCTATATACATGGTCCAAATGTCTTCTTCATTTACTCCAGTGAGATCCTTAGGTGTTCTGGTGCATTCTTCAATGAAATCTGATAGTTCTTTTTCTTTAATTGTTCTGCGAGGTATGAAATCAATTTCGTATCCGGAGAGTTCCAAACAGCATTTCATAGTTCTTCTCGAGAGCTCTGGCTTTGATAAAGTAGTAGATTTGTCAAGACCTTAATCCAGTGAGCTTCAAAATAAGGTCTAAGATTTTTGGATGTAAGCACAATGAGATATACGAACTTCTCGAGGTTTGAGTAACGAATTTCTGGACCTCTCAATAGTCTACTTACATAATAAACTGGAAATTGTTATCCCGACCTGTCTACTAAGAGTATAAAACTTACAACCTTTTTAGTTGCTGTGAGGTACATGAGGAGCTCTTCTCTGACCTTTAGAGATACTTATTATGGTGGCTTCACCAGAAATTCTTTTAGCTTGACGAAGGTTGATTGACATTCCTGGTTCTATTCAAAACCTGAAAGTTTTTTTAGCACGAAGTAGAATTTGTATCCCTTGTCAGCCATCTTACTGATGAAACAACCTTGTGCTGCCATTTTTCCGGTCAGACTTTGTACCTCTTTTATATTCCTAGGAGCTTCCATATCTAGTAAAGCTCTAATTTTATCGGGAATTGCATCAATTCCTCTTCCTGAGATCATAAAACCCCATAAATTTCATTACTAAGACTCCAAAGGTGCAATTTTCTAGAGTCCGAAACTTGGTGTGCTCCTTTTAGAGTCCGAAAGTTTTCTTGGATGTCTTCGATGAAGTCTTCCAAGGTCTTATACTTGATTACAATATCATCCACACATACCTCTATGTTTTCGCACAATTGTTCTTTGAAGATTTTATGCATTGCCGGTTGGAATTCTGCTCCAAAATTTTTCAACCCAAAGGGCATCTTGTTGTAGCAATAGATCTCGACTTCTATTATGGAAAAGGTCATTTCTACATCTTCTAGAGCCATGGGTATCTGATGATATCGTTTATCTGCATCTAGGAAGCATAGCCATTGATACCCTTTAGTAGAATCAACCATTTGGTCAATGCCAGGAAGTGGATAGGAATCTTTCTGGCATTACTTGTTCAAGGTCTTGAAATCCATTCACATTCTCCATGTTCCTTCCTTCTTTGGGACCACAACTGAGTTTGCCAACCATTCTAGATATAAAACTTCTTTCAATATTCCAGCTTCGAGGAGGGTTGGGACTTCCCAACCTATTATTTCTATTTTACTAGCTTCACACCAAGTTTTAACCCAACTCTGTGCTCTGCTATGCTTCTATCGATTCCCTCGAGGTTGGTCAGTTTCTAGGCAAAGACTTTCAAATTCTCCCGAAGCATGTTCACGAGTTCTTCTCTGATTGTGAGAGGGAGGGTATCTCCTATTTAAATTCCTTTCAATGGAAACTCTATGTTTAGGAACATTATTTCACCTTTTTGCACAACTTTAACTCTCGATCTTTCATCCTGCTTTCAAGGATCTAATAGATCTGTTGGTGATTGTTTTCCAATCTGGACCTCAGGATGGGTATCTTCTTCCATGAAATAGAACTTCGATGCACTTTGTCATCTCTATTGAGAGTGACCTATGTTGGTTCTAGTTTATTCTTCATTCAGTATTCTATGAGTGAGATGTCTGCTTGAAGGTCCATGACTCCTTTTCTACCCAATATAGCATTATAGGTCTTTGAAGCATCCACCACAAGCAAGGCCATGATTACTGTTATGCTTTTTCCTCCCACAGTGACTGTTGTTGAGGCCCTCAAGACCCTTCTGCATATGTTGTGGATCCGACAGCTTGTGAGTGCTGTGTCTGTTAGGATTAAATGACCTCTGTCAAGCTCCATTTGATCAAATGCTCTTTTGTATAGAATATTTACCGAGCTTCCAGTTTCAATCAGTATCTTTCTGACCAAGTCTACTATTTATAAGAATACAGTGAAGGGATCTATGTCTGCTCCTCGCATTCTCGTACACGCTTTCAATTGCATTGATTTCTGTCACGGAGATCTCGCTGGTCGACTAGTGCTTCTGCCTGTGCTACAAACTCTTACAAATGTCCTCCCTTGATTAGTCTCTCAATCTCTCTCTTGAGGTCAAGCAATCCTCAGTAAAATGGCCATAGTCTCTGTGGTATTGACAGAACTTATCATGGCTCTTTTTGCCACAGGAGATTTGAGAGGTCATGGAGGTTTGATCAAGCCTTTCCTTTCAATTGCCAGCAGACTTTATACTCGTGACGTTATCAGTGGCGGGATCACGAGGTCTCGAAAGGTCTTTTTCTTTTTCTATGGAGGTCCTCCCTTTGATAAGGGATACCTAATTTCTCTTATCCTTGAAGTGTTCTTTTGCTTGGATTTTACCTCAATTGGCTTTTCAGATGGAGGTGTCAAACCAGGGATCTTCTTTTGGATTGTTGTCTCCTCTGCTTTTATCAACCTCACCAGGAGTGTTTGTAACTGTTTTACAATTGAAAACTCCTCTTCAGCAAGCCTTAATGCTGCATACCCCCTTGCAATACTTGTTTGAAGGCTATTATGTATATAGAATTATTCTTCTGCTGGATTTCTACGGCTTCATCATTGAATCGATTGTAGTAGCCTCTTGTGCTTTCTCCAATTTTTTGTTTGAAAGTAAAGAGGTGGTTGATGTCTTTCTCACACCTCTTGTTACTTTGACAATTCTTTAAAACTTGGTCTTTAAGTTGATTCCAGCCAGAGATGCTTGATACTGGAAGCCCTTTAAACCAAGATTGAGCTTTCTTGGTCAGGGTGAAACAAAAGGCTCTGCATTTGACATGATCTGGATATTCAAACGTTTCCATGTACAAGACTTACTCATCTATGTGGAGTTGTGATTTCATTGTCCCATCATATGTTGTTGCAATCTGAGGTGACTAGAATCCAGGAGGTATTTTCTTTAGCCTGATCGCATCTATGAAGGGTGGTCGTTCTGGGGTGCCTTCTACTTCTTCAAGATTAACTTGGGGTGCCTTCTTGCCTCTGTTTGCTAGGACTTCCATATTTTTGCTTGCTATTTGTTCCAATCGATCATGTTGATTTGAGATATTTCACTCGGAGGGATTCCTTGGCTTTCTCTTCTTTGACCTTGATTTCAAGATATTGCTGCTCTATTGAGCTTATGAATTAAGTCATACTCTCTTCCATTTCAGAGAGTTTCTCTTAGGTCAACAAGAGGTTGATCTCCAATGTTACTATTGTGTTGAACTCCAGGTTCCGTTCCTTCGTGTTGACTTGCATCTCGTTGAAAGTTTTCCTCCCAATCTACATTGATATGAAAATGGTCTCCGGAATTTTGTAGTGTAGATCTTGCTACCCTTCGTTCTTCAAGATCTCCATGGGACCTTCTCTCAGTCCGGTGAGTTTGGGATGGGTTTCTCCAAATGTACACGTAGTCCCTTCTTTCTGTCAATCCTTCTAGCACGTTTACCATTCTCTCTAGTAAACGTTTGGATACAATGATCTTCCACGAGATCTTTGTGGTTCATTGGACTGTCTGGGTGGCAAACGATTCGTATTATGCCTTTCTTGATGAACCTCCTCAGGTCTTCTGGATGGTCCAAAGCGAGTTGGTTCATTGTTCAACTTTGGTACTTGTTCTAAGGCTTTTGGAGGTTCTTCGTTTGGGACATCCGGTGAAGGTTATTCTTGAATAGCCTCTGCAATATGTAACTTAGTCCTTTGAGGGCATTATTGTCTAGTTGATTGTTCTCATGCCATGGCAGGTTTTTAATTTTTTGTTTGTGAGGAAAGATTTTCTACCATGGCTCCAAAAGGGATGGGGGATAAATTGGTCCACTGGGTCACATCGCTACCTTGACGCTTGTAAGAACAACCAGAGAGGGAAAATAGATCACCGAAGCTGGCTATCGCCCTTGGATACACTACAACGATCAAGTCAGTCACTAGAAAAAGTTGAGTAAGATGGAGAGTATACTCTAGTAGACTGAATGTATTCTCTTTACCTATTGATCCGTGATCATGATCTCTTAGTTAGGTGGTCATCAATCAATTTTCTTCAATTCAGGAGTCGTGTCGTAATGGAAACCAACTGTATCCCTTGTGATCTAGTGTGATTGAAAGAAAATGTATCTAGTCAATCTTTGATCATGTTCTCCCTTTAGGAGTTTCCTTGTTGGAGTGTGTAACGTTCTTTTGACATGTCTTGGTGATTGTTAGGGAAGCATTTCATGATCTCCAAAGGTCTTTCGGGAGCTCTCCGGAGACCTTGATAATGGCCCACGACCTTCGAGGATGTTCATGGTGACCTATATCTTTGTCATAAGTCTCTGACTTGTACGTTGCAAGTCTTACTAAGATAGAAGTAGGTCGTTGTCATAAGTAAGAACCTTTGTGCGGTTTTATGAGTGTATGTTTATAGACCTTCTTAGGTCCGGATCATATAATAGACCGGGTCGGATCTTTACTCCATGATCTGGGTTTATGTGTAATTGGGTCTGGTCCTTTGGGTTGTACCCACTTTGCCATAAATATGTATAAAGATTATAGCTTTTACACAGTATCTCAAATATGATAGTCATCAATCACAACAATGTATACTTCAAACCAAGTCCTTGTGGCTAGAGGAAATTCTTAATATATTATGGGCATATAGAACCACACCAAGAAGAGAAACTCCTTTCAGCCTATGCTTTGGTTTAGAAGCAGTGATTCCAGTGGAGGTTGGAATGAAAACCTTAAGACTTACTAAATACAATTTAGTCTTGAAAGAGGGGGAGAGAAGAGTGGAGCTCGATCTCCTTGAAGAAGTTAGGAACAATGCACTAAAAGCTGACACAAGGTACAAAAAGCAAGTCACAACTTTTTCAACAAAAAAGTCTAAGAAAGAAAATTTGTTGTTGGAGATATGGTTCTCAGGAAATCATATGTTGGCAAACAAGGCCAGTTATCCAAACTTCAAGAAAGTTAGGAGGGCTCATACATAGTCCAAAAAATACTTCAAGGTGGAAGCTATAGACTAGCAGATCTTGAAGGTAGACAATTCTTAAGACCTTGAAATACTTGTCATCTCAAGTAATTTTATGCTTAGACTTCTGTCTGTTTTAAAAATTGTCATGCAGCCAAAGTGTTAAGTTTTCATTCTGCAAATTTGAAGAGTATGAAGAGCTTTTTTCTGGAAGTTTCATTGTTTTCTCTGCAAGTCTGAACATTGAAAAGACCTCTTTGGAGTACTTTGAAGACAATTTTCTAGCACATTGTCATTGAAAAAAAATGCATTTTTATTAAGAAGGATGCTATACAAGAATATAGAAAAAGAATAAAAAAAGAAGAGGAAAAGCATTGCATGAAGTGTAGAAAAAGGGGAAGAAAAAAAGAGCTCAAAATGAGCAATATCTAGTTACATCCCGAAAGAAATCAACCAATTGTTTATCATAGACAGAAAAGAAAAAGAGTAAATTGGAAAAACTTCAAGATTACCTCTCTCTCGCACTCTTTTCTTCAGTGACCTTGGTTTGGGTTTCCCCTTCACTTCCTGCAACCTCTTCTAGGACTTGAGTGGGTCCTACAACTTTAGAAAGAACAGGTTGAGCAGTTTCCTTTGGAGGGTCGATCATCTGAAGAGTACTTGAGCTCCCTGGATCCAAAGTAAGTGTTGGAGGAAGGTAATAGAGACTGCAACCTTCAACAACTTGGCCTGCATAAAGAGTAAAAAAAACCCCATAAGTCATGGAAGTTCATGGCTTTTAAAATCCATTAAATAGAACCTGAAAGGAAGGAATGATTTTTCCTGAAGATCCATTTCGAGCTTCAACATCAAGTTGGGAAATAGAAGTTTCCAGAAGATCTTGAACAGTAGCAGACAGGTCTCTTGAATTGAAGCAGAGGTCTCTGGGAGAGGAGCAGTGGCTTCAGTACCTTGAACGCTTCCATGGAAACCCCTTCTTAGCAAGCTCCGGATGGTATAAACCTTCATGCATCCCAGGATCAGGCTTCAAATCAAGGTTAAGATCTTTGAGCTTATTGAAACCCTCTACATACATTAAAATAGCAACTACATCTAGTAGCTTCTCTAGATATTCTCTAAAAGTCACAAAAGCCAGGAGCGCTTCTACCATGAAGTCTTCCTCATAGGTAAACTTCTCTCGCAATGCAAGCAGCTCTTCCAAAGCAACCTCATACTAAGTTTGAACCTCAGTAAGAACCCTGGTGAGTTCATCTACACGGAACTGCAAAACTTGATCTTTCTTCTATAATTAATTGGAGAGCTCCAAAAGCCCTTTATTGGGAACTTCAACTTCATCACGTTGCTGCAAAGTCTTCTCCAGTTGATCCATTACCTTGGCGAGATCTTCCTTGGCTGCAAACTAATCATCCACTGCCGACTTCAACTCAGCCTTTTCTTTGGCAATCTGTCTAGTAGCTGCTCTGTTAGATTCCTTCAAGGCCATGATTTCTCTATCTTTTTAATGGTTTTCCTCTTGGAGGCTTCCTAGGACCTACTGCATCCTTTCTTCATTAAGCATCCCTCCTTATTTGCTTGCCAAGCAAAACATGTTGCTGGAAGAACGAAGGAAAGGTCAATAAAAGTTCTGAAAGACAAGGAAAAAGAAAGAAAAGTAAAATGAAGACCAGAAAAATGACTGAGGAATGGAGAGTACTGAGGTGCCTAGAGAACTCCACATCTGTCATCTTTTTACTAATTTGTCTATCAATGGGAGGCACGCACTCCATAAAAAAAGTCTTGGCATGTGGCCATTGGAAAAAAGAGACAGTGGACTCCAAGGCAAGGTCAGGAGGCCATAGCTGAGCTTCTGGTTGATCATGAACATTGAGGATCTCCTTTCCAAGTCACTGAATTGACTTAAAAAGGTCTTTAGCCCCATAATCCAAGAGTTTTGACTCCTGGATTTTACCTTTACCTTCTAGGGCTTTTGAAGAGGTTGTTGGACCTTTCTTTTCAATTGTAACGGTCGGAGGAACCTACATAATAGGAGATGGAGAAGGGAAAGAGATGGAAATAGCTTTTGATGCCGCAAAAGAATCAGCCATATCCTCACGAGCTCTTTTCATGAGCAACCTACCTCTTCAAGCAGTCTGAACCTTTCTTAGATAGAAGGAGGAAGTAATAGCACCACAAAGACAACTATTGGAATGACAGCAATAGCAGTGGTGACTGCAGTAACTTCTCCAAGAGTTGCAGGGGCTTCCTTGGGAACAACATCCTTAATGGAAGAGCTCACTTTGGATCTCTTGGAGCTAGTAGCAGAGATGGCAAAGTTCCTCCACAAATCTGTCAACAAAAGAGAAAGGTTAATTACAATTTCAAGAAAACAAAACGTAAGTGAAAAGAAGCAAAAGAGAGGTTGCTACCCTCAGAGTTAATCATCAACTCTCTCTTGAGCTTTGAAAGAGCAGCCAATCTAGGATTGTCTAGACCTGCATTGATCAAGAATTGGAGAGGTCAACTTTCTCACCGTAAGGGCAGACTTGGATTTTGCCAAATTGAAAAGAAAATCAATAGCCCTCGCAAGCTTGTAACCAAGGACAGGAAAAACATTAGAGAAATCCCTACAATGATTCCAAGATGGATAATTAAAATATTGAAAGATAACTCGAAAACCTGACAAAAAGGTAGGATCTTTTCCAAGACCCCACCAAGGAGTGAATGGGACCTACTAGCATATGACGTTAGGTGAACTGAAGATATCCAAGACCAGACTTGGTTGGAGCTGAGGAGACTCCAAGTTTAAAGAAATGTTGGAAAAGTTCCAAACAAATTGGAACACGGTATAGGTGGCAGGTTGTGATAATAGCCGAAATCATCCTAATGGCGTTAGGTACCAACTAGGCCAAGGGAATTTTCTGAAAGGAAGAGATGTCAATGAAAAGAGGGTGAATGAGAGCAAGAAATGTCCCGCCCAGGAGATTGGCATCTTAAAAAATAAGATAAACATCGTGGGCATCATCCAAACACTCTATGGGCTCAGGGAAGAAGATGTTTGATAGTATAGTGTACTCAGACAATGATATTGATGGGCAAACGGTAAAACCTTATAGACCAGATTTGAATACCCGATAACCCGATCCAATGGGTAAAAGGTCTAACCCAAATTACACTTGGATCCAGACCTATGAAGGTGTATAAAAATACAAAAATACACCTCATGAAGGTCTTGAAAACTGGTGTATGACCTCTATACATCTCAGTAAGCTACACGTCCACCAAGTCTGGAATTATGGCGGAGATGAAGGTCTCTACAAGACTCCTAACACCTACGAGGTCTTGAACGAGCTTTACAAGACTCCTAGAGGCCTTGGATGTACCTTTAATAGTCACCCATACTCATTAAAGAAATACGGTATACTCCTACAAGGAAACTTCTTAAAAGATCATTTAAAGATTGGCGGGATAAACTTCAAACAATATACTCAAATTACAAGGGATCCTAGTTGATTGCAATTAGGATACTACTCCTAATTTCAACGAAGATCATATGTCCTTATAAAGGTAGGCCTGATCACCAATCATGGTAAGAAAAAACATTCAGAATACTCTTAATTGGAGTAAATTACTTTGAACAGATAAGTCACTGACTCTCTCTAAGCATCCCAGTTAATCCTTACTAATTTGATGGTTGAAATTATCCACAAGGCGACAACCTACTCCGGTGATCTTATCTTCCCTTTCTGTTAGTTTTGCATTCGCTATTGCGACGGGGTGACCCAGAGGTCTCTTTCAAGCTCCATTACTTATAGCGCCTTTTGTGGGAATCCAAAACTAAAAAAAATCATAATGGCATTAGAACGACCAGCAAGGTGTGGACACCCATGTAGAACAGAATTGTAGATTGAAGAAACAATTCCAAAAGAACCTTCTCAAATACTTAACAATTCCAAAAGAACCTTCTCGAATACTTCCAAAAGGAAATATGGTTGATGCCCTTATTTTAGCATCAAATCAAAATCAAGTGACAATTCATTCTGGACCTTCTAGGACACTAGCAAAAACTCTACAAGACCTCCAACCAACTCTTTCAGGTCCCGATAGAATACCAATGGAGAATCGGCATGAGAGAAATGATCGAGAATATGGCATCGAGACAACCTCTTCCTTGGGGTGGGTGGCAACGAAGTCATGTCACAGTGCCCTAAAATTTACTGGAGAGAATGGTAAATGTTCTAGAATATCTCACAAATAGAAGAGATTATATCTCCACAAGGAGGACTCCGTCACACACTTAGCCCACTGAGAGGAGGCCCTCAAAAGTCTTTGACCAAAAAGGGGAAAGGTAAGAAAATGCTAGTGGAAGACCTAAAGATGAAGGCAAGAACAAGAAACCCAAGGAGTAGAAAGAAACCCACAGAATAATAAGGTGGGTAGTAGAAGGAACCCTCACAGTCTCTATTCAAATAGAAGACTTTCTGGTTAGAAAAATTCTAGTGGATACTGAAAGTGCAGTCAGTGTCCTCTGTAAAAGGGCATTTGATCAGATGGGACTCAACAAAGATTTGCTTATCAAGATTAATATTACACTCACAAGCTTCAGCTGTTCAATGACTTATGTGGAGGGGATTTTAAGGATCCCAACCTTAGTTACCCAGGATGGAAAAGGGGTAACAGAGGTCATGGAATGGCTAGTAGTTGATGCACCAGGGACCTACAATGCCATTCTAGGCAAAAAAGTTGCATGGACCTACAAGTAGAAATCTCTCTTATCCATTACTGCATAAAGAACAAGGTAGGACAAGAAGGGATCACCCTCAAAGGAGATAGGCACATGGCATCAGAGTGCTATTTGACAGAAGGAGATGCTTCAATTGAGACCCAGGCAAACAAACGCTAAGCAATAGAGCTTGTCGACCTCCCCAAAGAGGATGAAAGGTCAAGAATCCAGGCAGCTGAAACAGGGAAAAGAGTATACTTGAATCCTGAATTTCCTGAAAAGGGAATTAAAATAGGAGACCCTCTTCCTCCGAAGACTAAAGGAAAGCTTGTAGACACCCTACAAGAGAACCTAAAGGTCTTTGCTTCGAAGCCCACAGACCTAGAGGGAATTGACAGAAGCATAGCTGAGCATAGAGTAGGTCTACGACCTTGGGTAAAGCCAGTGAAACAGAAGAAGCGTACCTTCGCTCCTGAGAGGAACGAGGTCATAGGTCGAGAGGTTCAAGCTCTTCTCAATGGAGGAATACTCGGAGAGGTCCTATACCCTGAGTAGTTGGCTAATCCAATAGTGGTCACCAAGAAGGAAGGCAAGTGGAGCTTGACTCCTATCCACTACCCAACATCGATCAGATGGTTGACTCTACTGCAGGCTGCCAATGGTTATGTTTTTTGGATATAAAGGGTACCATCAAATATTAATGGCACTGGAAGACAATGAGACGACCTAATTTATAACAAAGGTCTGTACCTATTGCTGCACTAATATGCCTTTCGGTTTGAAAAATGTAGGAGTAGAATTTCAGTGACCTATGCATAAAATTTAATTTAAAAGCTCAACTTGGCAGAAATATTGAGATCTATGTGGACGATATTGTCATCAAGTTCAAGACCTCAAAAGACTTTATTCAAGACATCAAAGAGACCTTCTGATTTGATTTTCGAAATTTAATTGATATTAGAATGCAATCAAGATCAATTATTACACTTAATTCACATGATTCAATTAAGGTTTGGGTTTGGTTAATTAGAATGACCTATGAAGCAAATTTTCATCAACCATTCTAATGATTTGTAAAGACACATCAATACGTCAACCAATTGTAATCACTCAAGAACCCTAAAAGAGGATCCTAAGATCTCACAAGTTTTTGATCAAGTTGATCAGAAAATTTCTCAAAGAGAAGTTGTAATTTGATTTCAAATTGGAATTGTTGAGTTTCAATACAAAATAAGAAGTATTTAGAGTAGGGAAACATCTAAACCCTAATTAAGACGTTCTGTGGTGTTAATTACATAAAACAACCCTAAACTAATGACTGAAGACAAGCTTAAAACAAATAAAAACGAAATCAAGACGCTACCGCATAACCTGTGTCTAGTGCCAGGCAACTCTTGTCCGGAGCCGGATGCCCTTCATTTGGCCCCAGGCATAGAGCCGGACACTGCACCTGAATGCTTCTGTTTTTATTCTCAAAATCACCTCATTTGGGCACCAAATGGTCCCGCGGCGGATCACCCATGGCAAGCATCGGATGGGTCACTTTTCTCCATAATTTATCTTCATTTTGGCTTCCTCATGATTTTGATTCCTCAACATCTTGAATGATTTCTTGGCTTGAATTGAGGCTTTCTTCCTCCTTCATTGTTGAGATATTCCATATCTTCAATTCATCTTGCTTTTCATCAAACTTAGTCCTTTCAAGGATGGCTTCCAAATCAAGGAACCCCTCATTTCTTTGCATGAATGAAATGGATGGTTTTATCATCTTTGATGCCGTTGATCTTGTGATTGGTCCTTGTGGCAATGAAAGAGCTAGGTTTCTATCATTACCCGGTTGCTCAAGAGGATTTGTCCTCGAATCTGCTTCATCTACATCAAAAGGAGATAAATCACTTACATTGAAAGTAGGACTAACATTATACTTACCTTGCAAGTCCACTTTGTATACACTGTCATTTATCTTCTAATTACTTTAAATGGACCGTCACCCCTTGGTTCAAACTTCGATTTCGAGCATGTGAAAAACATTAATTTCTCAAATGTATCCACACCTAATCTATTACTTCAAATTCCACCTTTCTCCTTCCTTTTTTATGTTGTTATGCATGTCTTTGGTTTTGCAATTGGATATTATCCCTTATTTTTGCATGAAGTTGATTAACCAAATCAGCCTTCTTTGCACCAACTAGACAATAAATGTCACTCCAAGGTAAATGAGTTACATCAAGAGGAGTCAAAGGATTATATGCAAATACAAGAGGAGAGAAATGTGTGGAAGAATGAATACAACTATTATATACAAATTCAACAAACGGTAGACAATCTTCTCAAGATTTCAAATTCCTTGTTATTATTTCTCTTAACATAGTCCCCAATGTCCTATTGACTACCTCTATTTGACCATCGGTTTGAGAATGGCAAGTAGTAGCAAATAGCAATTTAGTTCCCAGCTTTCTCCATAGCACCCTCCAAAAGAGGCTCAAAAACTTAGTGTCTCTATTACACACAATGGTTTTAGGAATGCCATGAAGTCTTAACACCTCTTTGAAAAATAAATTTGCAATATGAGATCCATCATCAATTTTGAACATGCAATGAAATGTGCCATTTTTGAGAATCTATCAACTACCACAAGAATCGAATCTTTACCCCTCCTTGTTTTTGGCCATCCAAGCACAAAATCCATTGAAACATCCTCCCATGGAGCTCTAGGAATAGGTAAAGGCATGTAAAATCCATGTGGT